>OY720450.1:39211005-39438505 GCA_963082715.1 Harpalus rubripes
ACACACACACACACACACACACACACACACACACACACACACACACACACACACACACACACACACACACACACACACACACACACACACACACACACACACACACACACACACACACACACACACACACACACACACACACACACACACACACACACACACAACAAACTGTTAGAGTTGAAAGTGCCCAGCCTGTTATCCCTTTTATACTTCAAATACTTCTGGTCTAGAAGTCATAAACCCTACAGACGGGAATTTCCTTGAAATTTTTTTTATTCGTGTGATAATTACGCGTCTCTTTTTATTTTTAACGTTATAAAATTATACTTATTTTTCCGAACGAAATCATGTAAATTAAGTACATTTACAAATTTTTGAAGTCAATAAAATTAATAGGGACCCCAATTCTTAGAAGTTCGCAAAACTGTGCCCAAGCAATGAAAATGTACATTATACCTACCTCCATAAAATTACGGTTTTCTCGGCCTCGTCAACAATTCCTATGAAAAGCTTGTTTTCCACGCAGCTACTTGTCAGTCGAAGGTTTGGCTTAGCTTGAAAATTCAAGCTTTTTTAATTTTTAAACTTGGTTTGGCTTGGGTTTGATAGAACAGGAGCTTGGCTCGGCTTGAAAAATCATGCTTTTTTGAACGACAGGCTGGGCTTGATTTCAAGCTTTAAGCCAAGCCAGTGAATCTCTATCTGTTACAGAAAATTAAAACGGGAAAAAGCACTGTGATGGAATAATTACTTCTTTAAGTTCTCTTTGCTACCAAATACGTCATTTGAAAGAATATTTGAATGACAATCAATGTTTTATCTTGCATGCATAGAGTCTGGCCTATGATATGGTATTTGCTACTGGTGTTTATCCAGTGCAGCACGACGAGTTTTCTTTACTCAAAAAAGAATTGTGAGGTGCTTAGCTGGTGTGAGTTACAAAGGACCTCGCAAAAACTTTTGTAAAACACTAAATATCCTCACTGTTTCAAGTATCTTTCTATTTGAAGTTTGTTTGTTTATTTATAAAAATAGAACTTCTTTTGACATGCATTATAATCGACACAATTATAACACTAGGGACGGGTTTAGTCGATACGTTCGAGTATAATCAAATTCTTGATAACATATTTACTTTAAGGTGCCTCTCTAGACGTTCAATATTTTTAATATTGCATAATATTTAACATTATACAATATTACTGATATTGAATTACTGCGTAATAAATGTGTTAATCAAAAATATATTGCACAATACGCAATATTGGTCTATCTGCATGTGCGAGTATTGAGTATTATTGAAAAATACTTTGACATCGAAGGGTAAGCTTTAATGCTATACAGTGTCCCACACTCTATGTTCAGTGTAGGGTCTTATGGAGTACCATGTTGCCATATTTACCTGTTGTAAGTCTACAAGATAGAAAGAGCAAAATAGATGCCCAAAAAGAGATTAAATATTCTGGGTACTTCATTGAATGTATTTATGACTGGTGTACTTTCAGTGTATCTAAACAGGTGGGTGAAAAGAAAAAAAAATAAACTGGTCTATTTTGCTCTTTCTATCTTGTAGACGTACAACAGGTAAATATGGCAACATGGTACTCCATAAGACCCTACACTGAATATAGAGTGTGGGACACTGTATAGAAGCATTGAAACTACATGTATGTAGAAACAGAAACAAGTATTAATTTAAAAAAAAGTGATTGTGGATGGTAAATAATTAACTGAATTATTGTACAATTTATTGAAACGTCTATAGACAGCAACAGTTTTAATATTTTTGTACAATTAAACAATTTCAAATTGAAACTTAGATGCACTAGTAAGAAAAAACTGAGTTATGTTTGAGATAAATTTTAAATTATAATTAAACTTTACATCGTTTTGTAACTATCTGTGCAAAAGCGCAGTAGAATAACGTCACCACCGACATTACTATTATGAAATGCCGCTAAATTTAAATAATTTAAATTATCGTATGGCATAAAATAGAGAGTATGATATAAAACAACCAATGAAAAAATACAAATAAATTCTATACATATACTGATATCCAAATTTACTAACCCTGGCGAAGCAGTAGTTCATGAATTCGCATTGGTACAAAACAATATTTTGTGATTGTACGACTAGTAGGTACCTACTCCCTACTCATTTTAAAACTTTGCAATAATTATACTTATACAATGATATTCTACTTTCCACTACAGCCACTAGAAACAAAAACCTAGCAATGATTAGAAATGTTAACTTGACTTCGTTTGCTTCGATTGTTATTTAACAATTTCAAAATTTCATCTGTCATGTTGATTATACCTTAATATCAACCACGGATGTATATCTCAACAGGTTGGACAAAATTAAAAATGATAAATAGTTTTCGAAAGTTGAAATACAAGTCTTAAAATGACGCTACTTCAAATACCAAATATGCTTAATAAGATAATATTCTTAAAATTAATAACTGCAAGCTTGAATTAAAAAAAACTACATATTTTATTTTAATATAAAAAACATTTTATAACTTTTATTATACTTCTTCCTAAATAAAAATGATTAAATTTTTAAACATGGCAGCAACTCCGCCGATCCTTGTCAGTTTAGAAAATAAGCACGGCCGTGAGTACGTATTTTTTATTATTGTATTGTGTACGTAACAAGGTCTACGGCCGTGTTGCGGCCGCAGTGCAGCCGAGTATAATTTTTACTCGGATAAGAACTATTGGAAAAAAGAAAGTATTATAAATTATGTACAAAATTATCTTGTACCAAGAAAATGTGAAAATTGCTTTTAAAAGTATATCAGACAAAAAATAATTTTTTTTCGATTGACATTAAAAGTACGATTTTTTGACACCTAACTGCCTAGGCAGTAAAAATATTTTTACTGACTATTACATAGCAACCGCTATACAAACCCATAGCAACCGTTCAATAAACGTATATCAACACAATTTGGTGGAGATAACTTTCGAAATATGTATTAAAAATAATCACTAAATTAATATTAATTTTCAATCAGCAAAAGAATAATGAATTCAACACGGCACCAACAGATTTATAGCTTCAGCAGCATTCATTGTCTCGGCTGCAAATCTTAGATTTTACACAAATACAAATAAATTTTTCTTAACAGATGATTTAATTGTGATATATATCAGGAAAGCGAAAAGATTAAACGAAACTCATTCCGTTAAAATCAGATCATCTGTTAAATTACTCAAATTTATATCTTCTTAGTCATTCCCGACCACCGTTGCCAACCTCAACGTATATTTCCCCTAAACGGATCTGTTAGAGCAGGAGAAAGACAACAACAGCCCCTTGAGCTTGGCTCAAGGGAATCAAACAGAGATTAAACGAAGACAACAGGACGTAAAGTTCATTTAGCTAAATAAAGACAGAGTTCTGGCCATGTCACCATGATAGCTCTTTAGGAAAAGTTATAATGTACTCGTGGAGTTGGCAACCCTGCAGACGGTCCTGTTGCCCAGTAGTTATTGTTTTGTTCTCTGCAAACTTTTCTTTTATTGCGAACGTGCCTTACATGCTATAACAAACAAATAACGGTTTCTAAAATTGTTTTTTTTGTGGTTGGTGCCACTGGTGATTTGATTATATTAAGTTTGGATTGGTGTCTTAGAAAGGGATTTTAGTGTTACGACGTTGGCAATAAAATCTGAAGTATGCACTTGAGTTTGTATATGATATATGAAGAAATATATACAGAGAAATATAAACGTTTTATTGAAAACGAATATTTTATATTGTACATATATATATATATATATATATATATATATATATATATATATATATATATATATATATATATATATATATACATGGTTTCATTACATGATTAACAATGATTTGATTAAAAGGTGTTCATTTTAATGATTAAAATGTCAATGGGTATTTTACACATAAATATAGAAAATATTTAATTGTATAAAACAAAGTAATTAATTTTAAATAAATATTTAATTGCACGTCCATAAATTTTATATATTAATTAAAATTATTTTAAAAGTTACTTCTACGGCAAGTAAGTATTGTAATTAATTTTCTTAGAACTTGTTTAAATTTAAAAAGGGTGTCCATTACTTTTCATTAAAATATAAATTAATTTTTATCTTTTTTTCTCCAACAAATAGTACGTAGGTATATAATCGAATATTTAAACTCATTTGCTGTTTAAATTTTAACAAATAATATTTACAAAGAGAAACTCTATCAAGTATTGGACACACTAAATACAAACAATCAACCACATTGTAAATGAATGTCCACTTCGAGCATTCCAGTTATCAATGGAAGACTTCTTTCAAAGTTATTCCAAAAACAATATAATGGTTGGAGAGCTTTGCCTTGGACCTACAGTGGATGTTCATCTTTCAATTTTGTTAATAGGTATGTATTTATATGTTGTATTTCTTTGTGTATGTATGTAATGCCCTAAGCTAATAATAATAACAATACAAACTAGGGCGGTAAATTTTTGTAGACTCACTTTTGAAACTGCCAATTAAAATTCATATCTCACATAAGGCATAAAGGTTTTAAATGTACCTTCCTTCTTTATAAAAACAATTGGTATTTTATGCGATTGTTATAGTATCACTGTTAGACGCTGATTTCGTCTAGAGACAAAAAGAACAAATCTGTAATATGAAAATTCAAATAAAACTATATAGAATTGTTAAACATACAGGAAAAAAGTGATGATCTATCATTGGTAGATTTAGAAAATTATAACAGAAGGGCTCAAAATTAAATCATTTTTTTTAGTTTAGTTTACTCTCCTAGAATATAATTTAGTTTATTATTATAAAAGATCATAGAAGAGTAAGTAGGTACATGTAACATATATTTCAAAGTTAGATCGAAAGTTGCTAACTGTCACGGCTATACTGGCTGTCAAACATAGAAAGTATAAATTGTGAATTGATTCATATATTTTTTCTAGGTCTGTTCGATAAAGTAATTTTTATTTGATTTATTTCCGAAAAGTATTATCTTTTTTACACGATATACCAAGGTTGAAAGCTTGATACAAGGTGTAACACCAAAACCGACCACCGCCATTATTTTCTTTATTATTCTAGTTACAAACAAATCTATTGAACAATGTTATAGAAGACCAAAGGGGAACATCCCACTAAAGAAGAAAATATTTTTTTAAACTAGCAGTTCTCAAGTTACAACAAAAAGTTATATTTTTTCAAATAGGAATATAGATATTTTCATGCCTCTTCGATACATAATAAAAATATTGAAAAAAATTCAATTGAAATTTAAATAAAACAAATATTTGTTAATAACTTTAAAAATTTATTTGATTTCCATCCGAAATAATTTAAATTGACAAATAGCTGTTTTGTTTTTCATATATAGCCTACTGAAAAATAACTAAAAAAATCAAATTTATTTAAATTTCAATTGGATTTTTCTCAATATTTTTATGTAAGGATATAAAAGTAATACATAGTTGAATTCAAAAATACGCTATCGATTGAACATAAAAAATTAGTATAATCCCATTTGATAAAATACAACTTTGAAAACAACTAGTATGTATGTATGTACATATATATATATATATATATATATATATATATATATATATATATATATATATATATATATATACCGTGTGTCTGTCTTAGAGGTGTGCATAGGAGATTAACATGGGAAATCAGTTTTTTGCAATTTCCTGCTCGCCTAATTATTTTAAGCAAAAACGCGTCAAATAAAAGTTTTAGGGCATAAAATTCTGCATCAAACTCAATAAACAGAAATACCTTTACTTGATTTGTAACGACAGAAATTAATTATGAAAATGTCGAAAATTACGTTGAAAATATCGACAGCCATGGAATTGGAACAAAAAATAAATAAATGCTTGACGTTTTATCAAATTGTCAGAAACGTCAAATAAGTTAACTTAGGTTGTGACAGATAAAACGTCAAGCATTTATTTATTTTTTGTTCAATTCCATGGCTGTCGATATTTTCAACGTAATTTTCGACATTTTTATAATTAATTTCTGTCGTTACAAAACATGCAAAGGTAATTCTGTTTATTGATTTCGATGCAGAATTTTATGCCCTAAAACTTTTATTTGACGCGTTTTTGCTTAAAATAATTAGGCGAGCAGGAAATTGCAAAAAACTGATTTCCCATGTTAATCTCCTATGTACACCTTTAAGATAGACACACGGTATATATATATATATATATATATATATATATATATATATATATATATATATATATATATATATATATATATATATATATCGTTTACTTTACAAGCAAAGTAATTAAAATCTATCTATCTAAGTAGATCAGTGAACGCTATCTTCTTACAAGTTTGTTTAATATATTAAGCTCAGAGAATACGAAAGTAAGCAAAGAACATACCTACCGTTACAAATTTTATTTTGATTTAATTTAAGAATTGCTGTTGAAATATATAAAAATTTAACAAGAGGAGAACATATAATAAATAATTACTTTTCTTTATATTTTATAAGGTTTCACTTATACAGGCGATACGATCTCGATGTGGTCTGGGTATCCATTTATATCGACGTTCTCAGTATGATGACAATACAATATTGATACGATGACGTTCTCCTGATTTACTTTAGCGATATGATTGCGACGCAATATCACTTTAGTTTTATAAAATATTGCTTTGTGCAAGAGTGAATAGAAAGTAGCATTTGAGTACATCTCGGCAATGCGTTTATTTTCAATTTAAAATTTCGCTAAGACTATCAAAATGAACTATAGTTTAAACTTTATTGTACGATAAATCGTATCGCTAATATAAATCAAATCTAGCAGTGTATTCTGTGCTAAAAGAATTTAATTTAATCAGAATTTGTATTAAGTGGCATTTGAACGTAAACAAATTTTGCTACCTACGTGTTTGTCATTGGTCAAATTTACATATTTGGAATGGCTGAAATAGTTCACATTCCGGCAATGTTTCAACTATTCTTGAATGCGCTTAAATGCAATATTGTACATGCTTTCCAAACTAAGAGACATTATCTGACCGAAACCAAAAATAACTTTTAAGGCGAGTTTCATATTTTTTTCATTATCATGTCAAACTTTTGTTTTACACCGAGTTAACCCAAAGTTTGGAGTATTAATTTTTATATTTCTCTGACTTTTGCTCCATCAAAAATATGACATTTAAAAGTTGATAAAACTGAAGTTTGTTTCCCACATCGACAAGTTTACTTCTAAAATGACGGAAAATCTTAACAGTGGCGTAATGATATTATTTCGCAATTTGCGAAAGTAATCCAAATGCAATTATAATAATCTGCTGAAATTAATCTTAAAAGTGAATCCGAATCTAATTTAAATTATACAAAAAAATCTCTGAAGTAATTAAAAAATCGTAATTGCTTTTCTTCAGCTCAAAAAATTCTAATTAAAAAAATATTAAACTGCGAGAGGAAATGAAATCGGGATTCGAACCCATTTCATTCCTAATTTCCAAGTTTTATTAATCAATATATTTTGTTTCTTAAAATTATTAAACACTCATCACAGTCTAAATGGATTGGTGGTATATTATGTGAACCGCAACATAATTTTGGACAAAATCGGTCGTTAGATTGTAAGCTTTATATAAGAGCTGTTAAATGATGCTATAAATAAACTTTATGTGCCAATTTGTAACAATGAATGTAAGAATAAAAAACTTGTGAAATTAAATTCTTCCGACAATTTTAATTGATTGGCCACTGAAATATTGACTTTGCAATCGGATTTCGGGAAATTAGTTCCACACAGCTACAAGTTTTAAAGCATTTATTTTTCCATTTAAAATTTGCATAAAAGTCGGATTATAAATTGTGATATTATCGTAACTATTTTATATACATAAATAATAAACCCTATTTTATGTTTTATAACTACCTACATCACTTATTTTTGTAAATATGATGTAATTCGTTTCACACATGAATAAAATAATAAATAAAAGCCTATATGAAATTATATAATATTTTTCATGAATTTTAAAGTATATATGTTAAAAAAGTATAAACGTATAAAATATCTATTTTTATTACAATGACAATTATAATTAAAATTGATAGCGGTTTAAAGAAGATCCAAGATCAAAATTTGGAAATTATTACCAATTAACTGTCATTCATAAATAACTTATATGGTGGTCTCCATACGAGGGTAGCACCGAAAGTTTCTGCAAGCAAATATAACAAAGGTATCTACGAAAAATAAATGCATGACAAAACAAAAGTACGTCCTTATGTATTTTGACAGATCTTGTTACAATTCGTTACCTCAGTAATCTCCTATGCAGTTTTAAAGTACGCACGTCGTATTGAAAATGTAGTTAACAAGAGTAAATTTCCTATCCATGATATTTTACGATTTTAAAAGTTCGCTTTCTCCAAAATAATGCTGCGAAAAGTTTCGGGCTTATAATTTAAATGATGGTCAAAAGCAACATCGTGTGGAATGGTGCAAATATAACATTAAAGTCAAAATAAAACGAGATCGAAGCGTTTGTAAAAAAATTATTGCCTCCTTTTTCTTAAAATCCGGTCCAATTGGCAATATTGCATTAGAAGATAGAAAAACAGTATCTGCTAATTGGTACATAACAATTTGTTTACCACGGATGTTTGAAAACATGCGTGAAAATCGGCCTCGAAGTAAATTAGTATCCTAACATCACAAATTAGTATTACATCAGGATAATGCATCCTCACATATACTGCTGCGCAAACTAAAGCCTATTTAAAAGAGTCAACGGTAGAATTACTGGACCATCCACTATGCAGTCCTGACTTTGAACCTTATGATTTCTTACTATTTCCTAAATTAAAGGAAAAATGCATGGTTTCCAATATACAAGTGCAAATGAAGCGGTTGAAGCTTTCGAAAACCTGGTCTCTTAGGTGTCTCAAGAAGAATAGATTTCTTGCTTTAACGATTGGTTTTACCGAATGCACAAGTGTATTGACTTAAAAGAAGAGTATTTCGAAAAACAATAAAAAATATTATCTGGAAAATTTAGTTTTCTATCAGTAGTTTGCAGAAACTTTCGGTGCTAACCTCGTACAAGCTGAGTGTAAGCATCCTCTATTTCCACTTATATTGTACAATACGAATAGTCCCGGCCTTACTCAAATTTGTATATATATATATATATATATATATATATATATATATATATATATATATATATATATATATATATATATATATATATATATAATAATAATAAATAATAATTTAGATAATTTATTCGTTTTATTTATTATTATACCATATAAATTAATGTTAAAAATTGATGTATGCTGTCTAAAGTGAGTAGAAATGTTGTTTGCCGACCCGAAAATTGTTACGCAAGCAATTAATTGTGTTCAGAAAAAGTAATTTAAACTTTTTCGCTTATATTTCATATTTAGCCTTAGTCAATACAGCAATATCCATTAATTAATGCACTAATTTATAAAACTTTTCTAATTGAGCCCTAATTCATTATTTGCTAGTTGAACGAACCCCCTAAAAATCAGTCCACTTTTTATTATACAATAAAACCTGTTACTGAAATTTCAGATTAAGAATTTAGTGGTTTTAAATTAGTCTGTACAGAATTGATTTTACTTCAGAAGCACTGCATGTACTCGTATTTATAAAAACACGTCAGGTAAAAATTGTAACTAATAAAAAATAAATTATAATATTGTTTATCTGTTTCAGGATAATAAGCCTTTGCTTACATATACAAATGTAGTCAACATTTGTATATGCAAACATTATGTAGACCTGTAAGTAAATAATAACTGTTTCTGTACGGTAATATTACCATACTGACATGTCAACAAATGAAAATAATATAAAATCGTTACGTATATCGTAACACGGTTTACTTTATTCTAAAAAAAATAAACATGAATAAAGTATACAACTTGAATATTTGCATATTGACATATTTCAAAATAATTTTTCTGTTTATCATAAAATTCTAGAAGTAGCATTAATAAGAGAATATCAAAAAATAATATTTATCGAATATCGAAACACTAACGTGTCCATTTTCTGAAACCCATGAACTATTGAACAAATCACAGATGTTACGAATCATAAAAGGCTTTAGGTGTCATAAAATCCTCACTCTACGAGCTTGGAATTCAAACCGACATCTGCGGCAGTTATGATACTCAAAACAACTCTCGGTATGTTGTGTTCCACAAAAATCAAGATATACTCTTGATCTTGTCTTCAAATCAAGACAATACCAAGACAAGAAGTATTTCTTATAAGACAAGACAAGAAATTATCATCAAGAATCAAGATTTCTTGTCAAGAAATTTTGATTTCTTGACAATTCTGCATTTGTATGTTTTATGTGTCTGTCTAGATCCTCTTAATGCTCAACTTAAATACTATTATTCAGAAAATGTCGAAATCATGTATTTCTACCTTATTCTAATATGAAAAGAGGAAAGGAGCCATTAGATTTTAGTGCAAATAGAGCAACCGGAATACCTTTAAATGTATTTTTTTCGCGATTTATGTTATAATAAAAATTAAAGATTATGAAATTTTGTATAGATATTATATTGATACTTCTTCGATATATTTTTTAAATTAATTTATAAAATTAACTATTTTAATAAGTCATGTAGCCTATGATTTATTACAATACGAATATAAATACAACTCCTTGGTTACCCAGTTGAAATATTCAAATATATGTAACGGACAGATACAAGCCAATCTCAAAAAAGTAGTCATTTCATAATTAATAATGGTAGTGTTTTAAGAAGAAAATATTAGGATGTGAATTTATAAAATTTCTAATAAATAAATCAGTTTTCTTATGTTTGTAATAGAAAAGATATTAACGTCACTATAATAAATAAATTTGAATTAATATAACGATAAGATTCTGGAGATGAAATACTAATAATACCTACATTAATGCCCGGTTTTTCAGTGGCGGTTTTAACTTTGCTCAGTTGAACTTTGAACTTGAACCTGAACTATTTTTTGTTTATAATGTGTATATTTGAACTATTCTTCATTTCACGTGGTGATGGGAATATAGGTGCAGTTTGATCTTGTTTTTTGATTGGATAATACCCGATATTATGCCCTATTTTGTAAGGAAGTTGTTAAGTCTTAGCAATGTTGTTATAAGTTTTAATCAATAGAAACAAACGTAAAGCCTGTAATTTTCATATTTTATTCCGTGTTCGCAATTATTATTGGTTACTTGCTATAGCAATGTTGCTACGAGATAACAACTTTCTTACAAAACAGGGATGATTATCCAATCGAACAATAAGATCAAACTGCAACTATCTTCCTATCACTATTTTCTTACGTAAAATGAAGTATATTTCAGTTGAACTTAAACCAAATGTCATAATATTGAAGATGTACTGTGTAATTTGCACTTTCTTTCAACTGACAACTGGCAGGTGATATTCTTTTGTGTATTAGGTTTGCACTGTGACCAATCAAAGGGCAGAATTTATATCCCTGTCTAAACCAAAGCTATTTTCTTACATGAAATGAAGTTTGGTTAAAATTAAATGAAAAGAGGTATTGTGCTGTGCTGGCCAAATTATATTTTTATTATATTTGAGAGGGAGAAATATTCTTTGAACACGCATTGTTTTAAATAATAATAAAAAACGGAACATTGAAATAACACAAAAAAAATAACCAATGACCAACAACTAGTAATACAATCCATGCGTAACCATCATCGTAAGTAACATTATTTGATTATTTAACTAAAAGGGAAAAGGGCAGATGCAGACGCCAACGCTAAACTTGAGCATTCGCATTGGATAAAGTGATAGAAAAAGGGGATTTCCCTAAAATGTCAAGAAACAAGAAATATCAAGAATTCTTGAAACAAGACAATAATTACGTCGCTTAGAAATAAACAAGACAAGAAATTTTTATTTTCTTGTCTTGAAAATCAAACCAAGACGAGAAATGATCATCAAGACAAGATTTCTTGTCTTGGTGACACACTATATGTTAATAGCAATAACTCATCGAAGATGCTATATTCAAAAACTGTCGTAAACGCAGTATGCAGGTCTGTTCAAAATGTTTCCGACTCCGACCTGAATTTTTTCCGCGGAAACAAACGTGACAAGGAATGAGTCATCCGGTTGGGGGGTAGGTACCATCATGCACATATCTAATTTTCTGGAAAAAGTATGTTCAGTTCGCAGGAAGCAACTTTAAAAGGAAATCTCCAGATGAGAATTTTTCCCAGTTACTTTTGGAACAAACCTCGTATATGTACTCTGATGCAGAGCTGTGCTGCATGGGGTTCGCGAGGTTTCGATACAAATTTCTGAGTTCGGCGAACCCGTAGATAAGTGGCTTTAATTATTTGGAATTCGCAAAAGATAGCCGATTTCGAAAAAAAAAGTAAATCGTACTATGTATTTGGAAATAGTATTTAATATAATCTATATATTACAAAATAAGAGTTTTAGTTTCAAACACGTTGATAAAATTTAGCAACACACGAGGAATGGATATTGGTTTATAAACAACATGTATGCAATAAATAAAGTATTTTAATATGCGAATATCTATACTTTGTTTACACTACACAACGAATGAAATATTGGTCGTAAGTGAATATCGGGTTTTCATTGCTTATCGGACGCATAATACCGTGAATAGATGAATTGATTGATATAATACAAAGACGGTATCGAGTATCACACGACTATGTCATATGCTTTCAGTAAACCCTTAATCTATAATTGCCTAATAGGATTAATTAATAATTACAGCAATCAATGTGTAGTCATAGATGACGTATCCAAACACATATTATGTGAAATCTTAACGTTAATATTAATAATAACAGAAATTTTGGATATATTATATTTAGTGGGCTATATATTTCGTACAATAAATAGTTCTTATAAATATCAAAGGCAAATGACATTAATTTTCAAAATAATAAAATATTAGTATGTTAGTTATTTTAACCATAATTAATTAGTGTATATCAACAACCGGAAAGTTTAATATACAAGGTATCAACCGAATGTTTTAACTTTAGCGACGCAACGAAATAAATTGTCTATATAAAAATACCTTCAAAATATTCGTATTTATAATATTAATGCATATTAGTTAAAATTGTATCACTTTATATGCGAATAATATGAATTTTGATAAATATTATTTTTTGATTATAACATATTACGTTACATGCTGTGATGAATGACATAGCTCAGAAAACTCAACTTCATCATATTTAATTTTGCATTTTTTCTTATATTACTTCTCATTCTCACTATTCTTCCCCATTTTAATCTAGAAAACCAATTTGCTTTTTGGGTCTTTTTCAATTAATAATCTAATACATTAGTAGTAGTTTCTATGGTCTCTACAATAATATATATCATCACAGCATAATATCCATTGTTGGGGGTGTTCTAATCGGCTTTGTATGCAGATATCGGTAATGATGATACATATTTGTATCGTGTGGGAGTTTACCAGGCGTAACCTCGACGGGCACTCATTTCACTTGAGTAATTTTATTATCTGATTTTAATAAAAGAAATATATATGAGGGCAGGCCCGGATTACCCATAAGGCCAACCTAGGCCATGGCCTAGGGCGCAGGTACGAAGGAGGCGCACATCCAGTAGAGTAGTTAGATAAATGGGAAAACGGAAAGAGAGAATGCCTGCAGAGCCGTGCCAAATCTCTATAGCGGTTGCGCAGAAAGCAAAACTCTATCTTTCTCTCTCCCCTATTGTCTGGCCTATCTCTAGCTGTCTCTCTTCTTGATCTGCGCATTTCATAGCTCATGACATTTGGCACTAGGTCTACTAGACGACGTAAACAGTCACATTTTAATTATACAAAATCAGTATAGTAGAGTAATTGGTAAATCCTGTTGAGCTATGACAGTTGTCAAAGATTTTAAATAATTCTAATATTTCTATACTGAAACGCGACGACATACGGTTTGTATAAATAATTAAATAAATAAATAAACAAACAAATAAATAAACAAATATTTAAATATATCAACACGGCATAGTACTATAGCTGGGTGGGCCAAGCTGCTGTATACGCAGATTTCTTTAATGACGATGACATATTTATTTAGGTATTATTTAAAATCTTTAGTATCAGTTTCTACATGGAGACAAAAATATAGTGCACGTGTTACCGATTAGAATGGTGCCAAGAATATTTGCCGGCCAACTCAAGAGGGTAATAAATTTTCATAGGTCTGAGGGTTGTGACAGTTAAGACAGGTCAGGCATGAGATTGTAGCGTGAGAATGTCTACAGTTCGAATGAATATAAGAATTTACAATAATATTTAGAATGTTTGACAATTAATAACCAACTAATATGACTAACTAACATTAACTAATTAATTTGCCATTGTAGTAGCATGAGAAACAATATAACAGTATGATACTAAATAAATTCCACAAGTTTATTTCGAAGCCGGCCCTGACAGGGAAAATTGACACCTATGAACCGATGAATTACTAGGTAAAACATGAACAATAAACAAAATAATCAACGAAATATTTAATAGGCTCCTCATTGATGTCGATAAACATTTCATATTTATTTAAACATATTTATTTTGTGTAACTATTTTTCACTTTAGGTAAACTAAGAATTAAATGAACATTATGCAGTGGGGGCTGAAAGCAGCACTCTCGCAGGCCATCTCTGTCCCACTCACCAGTCCGAGATTTAAAGGTATCTTTGTTTAAGTAGGGGGTGAAATCACCACTACCTCGTAGCATCTTTGTCGTTCACGCAGAATACAGATCTTGGTGTCTTTGTCTAATATATAGGGCATATGTGATTTTTTGAATGCAACTAATTAGCAAATCAACAGGCGAGAATTCTCTCCACAAACAGGCACAGGGAAGCAAGGGTGGCTACTTGGGATGAGTTCGAACAAATCAGGGTCAACAATTATAAGCTGTCTCCGTTCAACATACAATTTGCATATGCAGAAACTTCCCCACTACATCGGGACATCAACGAATGAGGCGCATATCATTAAGATGTTTTTCTCAGAAATTTCTGTCTGTTACAGTTTCACGTATGGACATCTAATCTTCCATCCTTTCCACCCCCAATCTTTAGGGGTGGCGCCTATGTGTTTAAAACTGGGTGCACGGCACTCGGAAAGGCATCTTGGTTTCGACCAGGATCAGCCTCTATGGTAGCTTGATCGGCATTAATGATCATTGGTAATTTTTGAGGCTTTGGTATTGGTGTTATATGTTGGTATTGCTGTAAGGTGTCGGCTACGCGCTCACCTGCAGCCCTGGGATATTATTTAACGCATTGCACGGTTAGTGGTGTCAGGATAACAGGGAAGTGCACGCTCCACTATCGTGGTCCAGTTGCAATTTTCCAACAACGGCACTCACTCTCCGTACGGTTGCAACGTTGATAACAGGGAAGCGCACGCTCCACACAGTGGTCCAGTTGCGATTTTCCAACAATGTTGTATTCTGTTTAATACAATATAAATAAACGGTCAGTGGTGTCAGGATAACAGGGAAGTGCACGCTCCACTATCGTGGTCCAGTTGCAATTTTCCAACCTCGTCACTCACTCCCCGTACGATTACGACGTCGATAACAGGGAAGCGCACGCTCAACACCGTGGTCCAGTTGCGATTTTCCAACTACGTCGTATATCGATATTAAATATCCATGTAATAAATATAACACCATACCAAGTATTGTATGTGTATTGGACATCTCGTATGTCTGTGACGCTATATGCGTCTTCCTACATCTGGGGGACATCGCCCACGGCCGTAGCCACGGCTGACCACGGCACACGTACCAAGGCCGCTGTCCCGCTCTCCGGCTGTACCGCGACGCTGCCTGCGCTGCGCCCCGGTGCGGACCCCGTCCGAGCCCGCTGACAGCCACGGTCCTAACCAGGGCATACCCACGCCGTCCCCGGCCATAAGTATCAGACTTTTGCATTGTACTGAAGATATTTTTAATCCATGTTTTCTTTTTTGTTGAATAAACGGTGTTTATTGTTGAAGCTATGTTTTTATTTGTTTTATTCCTCACACTACCACGACTTCAAATCAAAGAATTCTGGGCACTATTTACATAAACACAACGTAGGGTATTATTGACGATCACGATAAATTGTACGCCGGTGGTTTCACATTGCCGCGTTACAATACCAGTTGTCTACTTATGAATCTTAGCAAATACAATGATAAAATTTTCATGACTGTAATTTCTGCCCTATGAATTTTAGAATAAAAGTATAAATACGAAAACTGTTCAGAATTAAAAACTGCATCTAATAAATCCAAAATTATTGTTTACATGCGTTTCATTTGAGAGATAGAGAAGTAAATTAAAAGTTGTAATTTTTAGCTAGTTATAAAAAGATGGTAAATATATCTTTGATGACTGATAATAGTAGGTATATTGAAAAACAAATTTCATAAGGCAATCTGTTAACCCACGAGTCTAACTTTGGAAAACGAGCCGCTTCGCTGTGAGTTTTATAAAATGATGAAAATTCTTTGTTGACTGACAGCAATTTGATGTTGATATGTCATTTATGTATCACTTTTAAAAGCAGTAAGTCATACCACCTGTAGAAAATTAAAAGCTCCAAGAATAGTACGTTTATAGATCTTCTTAATATGTTTTCAGTGCGTTTATAGACTCATAAAGGCACCGATATAGAACAAGAATTTAATGAAATCAAGCATTATAAAAACTCGGTACATATTGAGAGTGGGAGGGGGGTGCAGTCATGAATTTTGGCCTAGGGCGTAAAGAAATGATAATCCGGGCCTGTATGAGGGAATAGATTTTAACTATAAATGTTAAACCTATTTTTTTCAGTGTAGGTAGGTGCATGTGTATGAAACGTTTGTAGTCGATTAATTTTTTCAATTATTTTCAACAATGGTAATTCACTAGAAAATATTTAAAGCAATTTAACAATATGAAGACATATATCAAACACACTGTAATGGTATGCTACTAGTCTATGTTAGACATTCCATAAACAGTTACGAATTTAATCGATTAAGATTTATGTAATAGAAAGGAGGATAAAATAAATAATAAATATTGAAACTAATTAAATTTAATTTAGTAAAATTATATACAGAACGTTTTTCAACTTCGGGTAAAAACTTTAAGTACATGATCTTCAATAGTTTCCGAGATATAAGGCAGTGAAAAATGAGTAGGTACTTACGAGGTTTACATCTGCTATCTCGAAAACTATAAGCAGCCCAGTGTATCAATCTCCTAACAAAGTTGATCTGCCTAATAAATTAAAAAGTGCGCATCGAAATTGTTATACAAATTGCAATAATTTCACGTTGTTATTTTTGATGTGATATTTTTTATTTGTTAGGAAGTTATATTTATTAGCCACTTTGTTAGAAGATTGAAAAACCAGGCCTAAGAGTTACGACTTTGATTAAATGAGGCTTTTTGTTTACCTTTCAGAGATCAACTTAGATGTGCTTTTGTTAAAAAAAAAAATCAAATAATTCTATAAAATTAAATGTTGTGGCGACCTTGGCCAATATTTAATTTTCAAATAACTTTGTTACTATTAGAAATTGAGAAAAATGTTTCATATAATTTTTTTGACATACAAAATTTTGTTCGATTACTATCTTTGTTAGTTTTTCTTCGATTCTAATAGAAAAGAAGATCAGACCTATATGTTGATTAAGCTATTTTACTCATTCTGGTTAGTACTATACGCCGTTAAAGTATTTACCCTAAGTTGGAAAACACTTGGTATACGAGTATATACATAATACGAGTATATAATAATCTTTCGTAGTAATGCAATTTTGCAGTTTTATATATTTTACAAATTAGTTTCAAATATTTAGTAACATTGAAATAGGGTTTTCTCCAATGCTAATACAGGATTTTAATTTATGAAGTCAAAGTATCAAATTTCTATATGAGCGGCGTAGTAAAAAATTATACCATTACAAAGTAAATATCATTTGCTTTCCAACAATGTAAAATTTATTTATGTTCATTTATTTCAAACACTAAAAAAGAACCAATGTTTTTTACCCTATTAGTTTAATAAAGGGGTATTCTACCATTGCAAAGAAATAGTAAAGTTTAACAATTATAAGGAAGCATACGTTAAATTAAGAATTTTAGGAAAAAGAAAATGATTAAATATTGCTTTATTGTAATAAAAATGCTTAAGTATTGTAAACGTAACGTCATAGTTCCTGGGATCGTCCCGAACCTACTAATCGGTTATTATCGTAACATTTTTGTTTTAATTCAAATTGCGAACTATAGCAACACTACTGTCATCAGGGCCGATCCGTGCTCCGTGAGTATAAGGCGCCTTTGTGCAAAGTTATATTTTAGCACCCCCCGCCCCACATGATGTAAAATTTATAAATTAAAGTTTAAACTATATTTTTTAGTTTTCAAAAATGTTAGATTTAATATATTGATTAAATTGATTCTTGTAATCAATAGATTACAATCAAAATCGTTTGTTGTAATCAATAATTTTACAATTATAGCTTGCAACATAACAATGAGAGAAAATTATCCGCTTGGCAGGATTTTTTTTTACTTTTTAATTTTTAATAATAAATAAGGGAAAGTCATTATCGGTAAAAAATTAAAATAAAATTATTTCACTAAGATTTTAGAATTGTATGTAAATCGTAAAGCATTTGGTTCTTCGCAAAATGCTAATTTAAATATTGAATTCATTGTGGGATTCATTCTTGGTAATCAATATTCTTGAGGTAGAATCAATATATTCATTGTTGCAATCATCATTTTCACTGTTATTATTTCAATATAACAATGCTAGAAAAATAACGAACCGATTGGTAAGATAATTAATTTACTTATTTACTTTTAACTTATAAACAAATTAAAAAATATATTATTCACTTCTATCACGTTAATTTGTAAGTTGTATAGCAATTTTGTCTTTACGAATTAGAGCATTTTATAATAATTTAATATTGTTTACTTGTCTTGAAACAGCGCCCCTCATAGTAAGGCGCCTTTGTGCGGGGCACAACCTGTCCACCCGTACGGAGCTACCCTTACTGTCATCCTAATGATAGCGGCAAAATTAGGGGAACGGCAAAATAGCTATATATTTGAAAAAGTATGAATCCTCTGTCTTTCATATTTGTTTTGGTTATTCTATACATCTACAACAAATAACAAATCACGATATAATAACTAAATATAGACACCCACTAAAGATTGATTATCATTCATCGAGATGTTAAATATTGCACGGTCTTCAGTTTTATTAAATATGCGGGTGTTTAATTCGTGTTTACTATAGATCAAGGCTTAACAATCATTTTTGCTTTTGTGTCGTATCAATTTTAAATATTTAAAGTAAAAAAAAAAATTTTTTTAAAATGGAAAATAATTCTTTTTAAGGTAAAATTGATAATAATTTTTAAATAAAGAAAAAATTAGTTTAATTAAAAAAATAATTTTCCATCTATAAATTATTAATTAATAATTATTATTAATTCTTACATAAAAATAATTATCCATTTAAAAAAATATTTTTTACTTTAAATACTTAAAATTGAATAATTGAAACGACAACAAAAGCAGAAATAATTGTTAACCCTTGATCTATAGTAAACACGAATTAAACACCCATATTTTAAAAAAAACTAAAGGCCGAGCAATATTTAACACATCGATAAATGATAATCAATCTTTAGAAGGTGGCTAAATTTAGGTGGTATTTAATCATTTGTTATTTGTTGTAGATGTAGAATAACCAACCCAAATATGAATGATAGGGTTCTTACTTTTTTAAATACATAGCTTTTTTTGGCGTTCCCCTAATTTTGCCGGCGTGTGCAGATTGAAATCATATTTACTTTAAATAATTATTTTCTTAAACATTTTTCTTTATTTCTGTATAAATTACTAATTAATTTGATGAGGGGAAGAAGATTTAATAAAAATAAATGAAAATATATGTTTAATGCAGCCAATGAAGATACCCCTAGTCCTAGAATTAACTCATTAACTGTTTGTGGAGCATACCTTACTCGGAACTATGACGTCAGAAATAATTTCAGATATTTTAACATCGCGTTTCACCAATACTCCTACATTTTTATACATTGTCAGAAAAAATATAAAAATAATCGGTAGAATGCCCCATTGTTCCATTTTTAATAAATAAATTACACATCATTGGAGAGCAATACATATTTTTTTCAGCGGTGTAATACTAAGGTTTCTATATAAAAATTATAACTTTATATTTAAAATAATATTGGGCATTGCCATTCGAAACAGCATAAAAAGTGATAGCCAAAATTCAATTCTATTTCATACTTGGAAAAATTTTCGCCTATTTAGTGACCTACGTACTTTTAATATATAAAGAATGCACCCCTAAAATAATCTACTAACGAATGTATTCTATATCCAGCCATGTAAATTTTAAGTCTGTAACAATTTATAACCAATAGTAACAAATTTATTGCCTGTGATTTTAAATTTTTATTCAGTATCAGCTTCTGTTATTGGTGAAATATTTAAAAATGATATTTAACATGACAAGTTAAGAATACATACCTAATGGACAAGTTTATAGCTAATTTATATCTTCGTAACTGTTAAGGTCTCGAGATCCCAATGTTATATTCGTTATCATGGACACCTGTATATGAAAGTTACAGAAGTCACATTATACTTAACAGATCACAAAAATGTTTATATTAATAACTAATAATTTTGATACCTTGATTCTAACATGTCACTATTGGGAGATATGTTTGATAACCGTTTTCTAATTTTATATAACGTGTCTACTCATGCAACGAAACAAGTTACGTCTACTAAAAGGTTAAGTTATCGATTAGTGTTGGCTTTAGAGAAAAATACGAAAAAAATCTATCGCGAATGTGTTTATATTTCATGTATTTTAAACATACGTGGGTGCGATAGAGGTTGTAAGTTTACACAAACTCGTATAAAATGCAATGAAGAAATAGAAGAATAAGAAAACTATACTAAAAATGCAAAAAGTGGAAAATAGTATATGAGGATAAAACGTGTATTATTAATGTCAAATAACTGTTGCTGAATAATTTAAGAAAGCGCATGTTATCTATTACAATATAAAAATTTACTGTATAACAATTTTCGGTTCACTACAAAAGAATCACTGTGTAGATATGCTTTTACTTTATTTTCTGTTTTGGCTGAAAAATATTAAATTACATTTACAAATTAACTGTAACTCTGCAACATTGTATTTAAAAGATAACTTTTGTCTTCAAGTTTTTTTCTATTTTTTTTTCAGAGTATTTACTTAATTTGAAAAACAATATCTAATTTGGATCGAAAAGATTTACTACGTTTAGATTATAATCATTACGTTCCTAAACGTGGTTTAAATTGGTATTACGTAAACGGTAATAATGCCTGAAGCTGTGATTATATATTTCATAAATAATTCAGCCAATGGCATATTTAAGAATTTAACTTAAAATTACCATGTACTCGTATTAATAAGCGAATATACCCATGATGTAAACACTTTGTTTTATTTATCAAAAAACGTCAAAACTTTGATATTATTTTTGTCATCAAATTTATTCTTTATATAAACTTAACAAATCGGTATCACTTGTGCCTTCAGTATTATCAGAATATATTGTGTTCATGTACTTATCATACTATTTTAGAATACTTTTCATGACAACACTATATTCAATAATACCCTAACGCACGCGTGATATTATATGTGAATATACTCGTATTTGGAACGGTGTGGTGAATTATACCTTGTTCCATTTAAGCCATACAATATTGTAGAGAATCGAGCATAGTTTTGAACTCTCTGATTGGCTGAAATTAGAAACAAGAGACAAGTTTATCCAATTTAATTTCGGCTACTTAAAATTGGCGCTGATATCAGCTCGTTCTGCTGAATGGTTTAAAAAGAACAGAGTATATCTCACTTTTGTTTATGACATTTGCGATCGGAACACAAAACATAAACGGTAATTCCTCTAAAATCTGATCATTATAATTATAATTAAATTTCGGAGTGTGTGCATTATAAAGAAGAAAAAAATATAATCTCGGCTTATTACTATAATTCCTGTATATATATATATATATATATATATATATATATATATATATATATATATATATATATATGTATATATATATATATATATATATATATATATATATATATATATATATATATATATATATATATATATATATATAATACATGTTAAAGATAAATGTAGATTGCGTTCGAAGATGGGAATAAACATATAAGCGCTCTAGAATCTATAAAATAGATTACCAAACAAATATACTCTGTGATCTAGACAGTTTAGCTGTTATTTTATTCGGTTAGTGTCGGTTAGTGTCGGTTAGATCTGCCGATAATTATTATTGTCGACTACTGAAGTCAACGATGAGTTCGTACAAGAGTTCGAACAACTCTGCTTGATAACCAGCACCCCTACTTAAAATTATCACCGCGGTCGCCACTGACCAATCTGCTTTTATAAGTATAAGATAGCACCCCACGGATTACTTTGGTGCGATTTTTTAAAATTGGAAATAATTTTAAAGTTTATTCAAATCCAGGCCGTAATAACAAGCCGTCATGTATCATACTTAACCACGCGACTCTATAAACACTAGTAAGTATTCAAATAATATTAAAACAGATGTAATAATGAAATATCGGATTGTAATAGATGAAATATTTAATTCATTCATTTCTTTAAATTGTAAATAATTTGCCATTGTATTTTTTTAAATAATATAACATATGTGTATAATTGTTTGTATATTATTAGATAGTAAATTTCATGTACTTTTCAAATTTGAATAAATATATAGGGTGTTCTATTTGAAAATATAAAGTTACATACCACTGCGGAATTACTTTTTTAAATACATTTTATAATAAAGATGTATACTTTTAACAGTTTTTCGACAAAAAAAATGTAAATGTAAATGTGAATATTCGTTATTCGGTTATTCGGCTAAATCAAAATTCGGCGCATCCCTAAATAAAAATGCAAAATCTAATCCTAATATCTTTGCTTTTATTTTGTAATATACTGCAAATGATTGGTTTCAGAGTGTGTAGCACATTCTAAAAAGAAAACGAGCGAACATGGTGTAACATTTATGTTAAAATGACTACAATTCCTCTTTTTCCCTCATCTCATCTCCACCCATGTCATACTCCCACACGCTGTCGCTCTCACCCTCCAGTCGATCGACGACTAGAGGGGCTTTTGCTGTGGCACTCACGTTACACACATTATAACGATTCCCCGTGCAAGGCCTCGGCCGCCTACTATGTTGACTCCGCGTGGATAAATCGAGCGTGTGATTGCGTTTTCAATGGACGCAGGCAAGGCCAGTGCCAGTACGCACTGGAAACCAGAAGAAGGTGAATCATGGATAGAGTTAAAAAGGCAAATGAGGATCGTAATGAGGTCATTTAGAATTAAAGAGGAAAAAGAAGGGGTTAAATGAAATATGCACTACATTAAAAGTGGAGAGTATCACAGATGAATGGATGAATGATTTCTGTATGTACTTATGTATTTGTAAGCTGATTAATACAGCACCATTTATTGCGATATAATAATTAGTTCCCGTCGGCTTGGTGGCTGAGCGGACTAGCGCACATCTCATAGCTTGCAGTGACTTCACCCGAACCATGTTCGGTGCGTTCGATTCCCGTCGACCGACAATGTGTGATTTGACGTAAAAAAATAAATACAGTTACTTGTATTTATCGCACTCGGATGCTATAAGCTGGCCACTTATACATCTTAAATAAATGTAGCAATGTCTGATATTCAACCGAGAGTACGGCAATGGTAAAACACTGCGGCGTGGTGAGTCCGGTTGAAAGGTAAACGGCGACAGCTGCATATAAGCCCTAAAATAGATAGTTAATTAGTTCCCTAAACTAAGTATAGAGAAGGAACATTCGGTTCGATAACAATTTTACTTACAATTTCAAATGCATGTTATTATTAGTCTACAATTTCAATCAGAGACCTATTGCTTATGTGTTGTAGCTTTCTAATCAGTGGAATTTATCGATATTTTTAATAGTTAATAGTATGAGAACAAACTAACCTAAATCTATTTTAGAAATGACCAATTTATTCTCAGACGTCGTCAAATGTGATTCGGACTACTCAGTTGAATTTCAAAATTCGTCAAAGAATTGGTCATTTAATTTCAGAAAGCGTCATTTTTAATTCAGAATGCTGTATGTACAGAATTACATGTTACCCTTAATTTACTGTATAGGGATTTCAAAAGATCATTAGTAAATGAAATAAATCAAGTTTTCAGTAACAACAACATTCTGAATTAAAATGAAGCATTCTTAAGTACAAATTATTACTTGTAGTTCTTATTTTAATTATGGAATAATTACCATTTTAACAATTCTATATTTTTGATAACATAAATATTTTGGAAAATGTTTTATTTTTATTCTTAGTACATTTACTATTTTATAAGCAAAGCGTGAATTTAAAAGGGCTCAACAGCTTAACTGTTGGTAAACTCTTGTTACTGATATGTTTCTTAAACCACTCGCAACCGTTTTAATTTCTCGACAACCTAAAAACACGACAGCCTAAAATACCTACAAGATCAACTACACGTCATAACTTTTCCGTTAAAAATAGTATACTCGTGCCTTTAAATTAATTTTTAAGGGAGGTTTTCTTCGATTCTGAATTTTTTAAATGTAAGAGAAGTAGAACCCAATTAAAATAGAAAGACAATGAGCCGATTTCAGCACTTTTCATTAGTGTAGCGACCTTTTCTATGAAAATTGCTTGTATCTTTTTCTTACTAATGCATGAATGTATATGTTTATTTTGTTATTTTTAGATAAGTTTGTTTAGTTAAACAAGAGTGTCGAATTTGACCCAAATGTAACTGATGTTTTACAACAAATTTAAATAAATATTATTTTAAGGACTATCGCCAGTTACAATGTCATCTAATTAAAATAAATGCCTTACTGTCTAAATTGTAAAATCCGTTAGATATTTTATAAAACGCGGCCAAATTGTAGTCAATTTCTAAAACGTCTAGGCATTTTATAAAACGACGAAATATAACAACATATAACCAAATCTAAAGCACAAATCTCGACTTTTCCAAGCGAAAGTTTGGTGCGTTAGGTTATGTTAAATAATTGAGGTGTACACAATACACAACCATACGAGATGAAAAAATTATCGTTTTTATAAATAGGTATATTATTTTTCGTGTTCTTTGTATCTTTTATATACAAAAAAAAAAATATAAATTGAAAATATAATCCTTTAAACTTTAAAGGTAAGCTGGTTAAAGCGATTGCTTCAGGCATTAAACGTATAAAGTTTCCCCAGCCTTTTATTGTTACAAAAATAATTTCATAAATAACATCCTACCTTACCGAAACTCTTGCATGGAAAATAATCGATGCGTACCTGAAACAAAAAATATAATTAGATATCTTACTTTGTGAAAAATATGAAACAAGCACAAGCACATTACCTAAGTAAAATAACACTCCTCAAAGTGGACAATGCGTCACATGATGTTATTTTTACATATTCATTTAAATTATTTAAAGATTATTCATATATGTATAGGTGATCACGGTAAACTGAACTACCAGTACCAGTATGTCTCCGAGATAGCAATTTTTCTCAATTAAGTAATTTTATTAAGCGAAAAATGTTATTATATTCAGAAGTATGCTACTTCTTCAGATTCCACAGTATGTGGTAGTAATTTTGAAATTTCAAGTGGCACATACTACGATTTTTTACTTTTTTGAAAAGGACATAAAATGTTCTTTGTAATAATAAGCAAAGGTATATAACCACAATAACCAGTAGGTATATCACATTACAAAATAATATAGTCGCGATCGTTACAAATATGAATGTATTGAAAGAAAAAAATTAAGTGAGTGAGATTTTATAGTTTTCTTTTCTTATACGGCTATTTTATTTTGAAATTTCATTATTGGGATTTTCAAGTATCAAGAGATGGCGCTGATCGCATTAAACACTGGTACACTTTTTTGTTGACGTGTGTCAGCGTACCATTTCTGTCAATTGTATTTCTTTAGTTTTCGTATTATTTTCTCATTTATTAGTATTTTTTATTTATAATTCAAGTATGTATAATAGAGTTTTTGTAGTCCTACAGTTGTAGTTACATTTAAATGTCAAATGTGTACCACTGTTTGTAGTTCTAATAGTCGCCGCCAGTTAGCGTTTTCTTATTTGAAAATCCCAATAGTGTTACCTGGGCTATGGAATCAGCACAATAAAATTTCACACACTCTTGACAAATTTTTTAAAAATTTATCAAATGTTCGTCATTTTATTATTTTATAATATAACCTAATACTTATTTACCACTATTGTAATAATATATTACATCCAAGAGCTTATTTATTTTACCGAGAGGTGAACTCCCACCAAGATATGTATATTATTTTGTTCACAACATCCTTTTTTAAACCAATAATTATCAAAATAACTCATTAACCTTTAATTATATTAATATTTTTTGACAGCTCTTTAAAAATTTATTTAGCCTATTTTAATATAGAGATCTATGCCAGTGTCGCTAGGCAATCCGACACAAATATTTCCCATCCATAGGGTGGAAGTATGATCTGTCATTTCCCACCTATGAGATTATACTATTGTAGTTAGGAACGTATTTTCTAACCTTTAAAATGTTAGGAATCGACATAATACTCTAATGATTGTGAATAAAGAAAAATTTCAGTCCTTTTAATATTGTATGTTACATGCAGTTTCAAACCGTTTTCAAAACGTTTTTAGTTTTGATTTGATTTATCTCAAACCACAACTAAAATACATGGGTTTGACTTGAAAACTAGTTTCGAAACTACTCATATGAACACTTAAAATTTAGTTTCGATATGGCGCATGCGTACATAGTATAACGTATCTGTCACTCTGTGTAATTTGATGTTACTAACCCTCACATAAATTGACAGTTGTGTAATTTTAGTGCGTAGTGGTATAAAGTAAAAAAAAAAAAAAATTGGAATGATAGCAAAACATAGAATTTGGAGTGAAGAGGATCTGTCACTTACATCAGCCAAATGCGCATCCGCCGAAACTGTTTTCAAATCAATCTGTCAACCTGTTTTGAAAATTGCATGTAAACAATTCCGCGAAATTTTGACTGAATATTGAAACTATTTTCAAAACTGCATATAAACCACTAGGTTTAGAATGTTCCATTTGAAATTCCAAAACTCCAACGCTTACTCCAGAATAAAAAATAATAGCATACTTCTGAATATTACTTTTTGCCCATGTCGTAGATAGTAAATTTAGATATTTGAGGAAAATTGATATTTGCTTTAATAACGAAAGTATTTATTTGCAGATTCATTCTCGCTTGATCACTCTGCAGATTTTGAAAAACAAATTATTGGGAAAATATTATCCTAAATTTGTTTCATAATGTGAACTTTTGTCAAAATGACGTTCTTTCTCGTACTGGTGCGTTATCTGCATTAGTGCGAAAAGGTGACAGCTAACCTCAAATATAAAAAATTCATTTTTTTCTTGTACATGTTAAAACTAAACGGAATTAGAAAAACCTTGTATGTAATTCGTTGCCAAATCGTATTTTTCGTATATGACGTACCTTTATGTCTAACGCGAAAAACACCATAATTTTGCAACGAAGCAAATAACAAATAGCTCTTACATGTTTATCTTAAGAATGTGTACACCAAGGAAACACATATTTGGCGAACGTACTATGAGTAGATTATCTGAAATTTAATACAAATATAATCGACCTTCCAATATAATGTACCGTCGAATTTATAAAGTAAAGAAATTTAAATATTTGCCTATTTTAATAAAAAAAAATGGTATATTGAATCTGTAATTAAGATGAGATAAACACATTGATATATTTACAAGCTACCACCTTTAATAAAATTTATCAATGCAATAGAGCACAATTTATCTAAAAATTGAGTTTTAAGTCAGGATCAAGTTTTTAAATTTTCAAATAATAATGTAGGCGTCTTATAATATGTGTACATTTCTTGATAAGTTCGCTAGTAATCGTTTTAATGCGCAAATAAATCATCTACTGGCAGCTGTCAATAAACAAGGTTAAAATGTGTATAAAATGGAACGTGTAATATTTATTTATAAGACACTTTATGTAAAGATATTTATTTTTATGGATACATCGCCCCTGTAATAAATTCCCTTGATACGGCGATGTGCGGAGCTATATGTAAGATATGAGGAATATGTGAAATCGTGCGAAAACCCCTTGAGATTGAGTCTTTCCATCGTTTAAATTGGGTTTTTACAACGATTTTAGCTGCGTGTAAACAGCATGTACTCGATTTTCGCAAAATATTTCCAGTAGAAAATATCCTGTGTACATCTAACAGAGAATCCAATAACGACAGTGCTGTAGTTAACACTCCGGCCAGCTGCGAACAAAGCCAGCCATGCAAACCGCGCCGGATAAATCACAAACTTTACACGTGCCCTGATGTGTGCTAAATAAAATATTACGTCATTTACACATTTTAATGCTGCTTTTGTTACCCTCCATGGATTTCCAAGCCAACTACAACAGCTAAGCATCATTTTTCAACAAACAAACAATAGAATTTGCATCTAAATTATTTACTTTTGTTCGCTAATACCCGCTATATGTATAGTTTTAATCAAATATATAGTCCAATTTTTCACATAAAACCTTGTTAAAAGATGCTCGGCAAAACATATGAATTCTCTTTTCTTTTCTATTTTATTTAGCATTTTATGTATATAGGCGAAAAGGTCTACTTACTAAAGTATGAAGATTTTGAGTCCTTTCTACTAAATAATGAAAAAAAAAACAATTAGCGTCGAAAAATATAGTACATAATGGCTATCTGCGTCTACTACTTACATATATTTTGAAAAGCTGTTTATGTTATATTATTTGAATAATACAACCTTTTCAGTTAATGTTCTGTATTTTTATTAAATACCCGACGTTTCGGTACTATAAACTGCTGCCTTTTTCAGGGAAAATACATAAAGAAATAATAACAAAACATTAGCAACAAGTAACCATGGTAACAAATTACAACATATTTAATATCGGAAGTTATGCTCGACTAAGGTTGGTTTATGCAACTTTTCATAAGGAATAAGGAATAAATCATAAAATATAAATGTGTACTCATATATCGCACCATTTACGTAGTTTTTAGATAACACAAACATAGGATACATAAACATAATACATAAGAAATGACTAAATTTTATTTCTTATGTCTTATCCTTATGTGTTGCCAAATGTGTCAACTGCGCATGCGCAGATTTCAATGTCACTAATTTTTGAAGTAAAATAGTTACCACATAACTTAAAGTGTTTTGATGACATTTGCAGTTTCATATAACTTAAAAATAAAACCGAAGAACAAGACTACCTACTTTTAATTGACAATACAAAAAATAGTGTATTTTATATTCGGAATTTCAGGATAAAATAATAAAGAAAATGTTTGGAAAAGCGTAGTAGGAGAAATAAAATTAACAGGTCAGTTTGAACATAGTTTTCGTTTTATATTAACTTGTATTCTTAATTATTACTTTTATAATGTTGTAGTTGAAGACTGTATACCTCGCTAGATAATTTAAAATGCACTGTGCAATATATTTTTTTAAAGTGTGGTTTTCGTGATTATATTTTATCCGTCAAATAAATATATCTTTTCTATGATTGGTCAAAACTTAAGCTTTATAAAAATTGCATAAACTGACTTTATCCCCATGTGTTATGTATTATCGCTATGTTTTAGTTTTATCCTAATGAAAACTTGCATAAACCAACCTAAAGTTCTAATCCGTCGCAATGATTGTGATTATTATTCTTGGTTTTAAATATCCCTATATGGCTTCTTAGATTAACCTGAAGAAGGCAGTAGTTTATACTACCGAAACGTCGGGTATTTAATAAAAATACAGAACATTAACTGAAAAGGTTGTATTATTCTTGTTGTATTATGAGCTCTGAAAGATTTTTTAATAAATTATATTATGTGCTTTAATATAGAACCGAGAAATTAAATGTAAATCTCAATATACGCACAGTATACAAAGAATATGCCAATTAAATTCCATTCCAAACTAGGTTCCGAATTTCTGGGGCAGTGCACAAACTAATTGAGCTCTGAAGTTCGGTGCTATTATACATCTTTTACAAAACATTTACAAGTGGCATATTGAAATTTACGTCGACAGCAACGATAAAGTTGGTATTTCATCCACTCCACGCTTTAATTTATTTAAAGTGGTTGTAAAATGTTAAACCAGTGTTTATATACTTATTCATTTAAACTCATTAATATATACACTACTACAACATTAAAACAGTTAACAAATATAATTTAATAATAAACATAAAAATAACAACAATTACGAGTAGGTACCTTATCATCGTAAATGTTGGCACCATCAAATTTGACTATCACCAATTCCAATCTAGCTTATATACACAGCTTTATAAATAGATGACTAGAAGTGTTTAATATGTATACCCATAATTACCGATTTCAAACATTCCTTTATACTTGCTCGGCAATTTTCGACCAGATTCTTATCCCCGTAACAGTATATAATTAGAATCACAGAATTAGACACATATAATGCGAAAAGTAATCATTTTGCAATAAATATGCGAATTAAAGTGTAAAAATGCAGAGACATGGTTATATTTACACAGATCGGCATGAAAATATAAATTATTGACGACTTCGCAATTAATAAAGTCGTACGCAGCTGATCAATGAGAGATATAAGACGATCCTACGTTGCTCTTCATCTGAGTATTAACTACGCTGATTGTTGAAACTTAATAGAAGACACGTTGATGTATACAAAGCAACAACGTATCAAGAAAATTAGAAAATTATTAATATTACTCTATTTGGATTAACACATCGAGCCTCATTTGTCAAACATAAACTTGTTTGCTTCTAGACGGAAGGTTCAAATTTTTTTTTATCCAACTTCTAATAATAACGCTATAACCACAGATTATCTATACTACCGTATACAGGTGCAACACTCCCGGGTTTCGTTGGGGGTAAATTCTGATATTCTGAACAGCGCAGATTGTTTGCGCATGACATATTTCGTTAATAAAATGACGTATTTTTAGTATGTCGTTGTCTTTTTTCAAAAATAAATATAAAAGTCACTGCCGTGAAGTCGTGCAATAATTTACAATATAGAAATAAGGATATTCGTGCAGCTTTTTTCAGTCGTTTTAGAGCGTATGAAAATAAGAATAAAGACACTTTTGGTAATGCCATGCAGTTCTTTTATATCCTATAGATAAACTTAAACAATGTTTTTCAAAAATTTTGAAATTGTGGCCATCTATTTTAATTAAAAATATTCTAAAGAAAATTGAAGATATTGAATTTACCCATCCTTGTCAGCAAATTTTGCATGAATATTTAATAAAATTGTATTCCAGAATGCGATTAATTTATATACTAAAATTTATAAACAGGAACTTCAAAACATTAAAGGTGCGTTCACAAATGAAAATTAGGTTTAGATTTATGGTTTATACTTTAGATTTAAAAACTTTGGCCGCATATTATGTAATGACTCCATTTACACTTCAGAATTTAGGGTCTCTAAATCCAAATCATAAAGCTAAACATTTCAAGGTCCAAACTTTAGGTTTATGATTTAGTTTGACGTCACAAACTTCACCATTGAGAACGAGTCTGAAATGATATATACACCCATCTTTATTTAGTATCCACTTGGTGGATTTGGCTTTTTAAACAAATGCGAGAAGAACATGGAGACTGGCATAACTTAATTGCTGAAATATAACCAATAATGACAGTTTCACGGCGCACAGGTGTCTTGTTGAGTACTGCTCTACCGATATTTTAATCTTGTTTTTAAAGCATTTACACAGATGTACATATCAAAACTAATTTTCAGTTAATTCAAACTTTCGAATACAACATACTGCTTGAAATGGGCAGCACCGCAACAGATTGCTCTATCGAATATGACAGCTTTTCCAGTTGGAAAAAATATCCATCCATAAAATTTTAGTTACTGTTTTTTAAATTCGCGCATTAACCTTTCATACGGTAGCAAATCAGTGGCCAGAAGTTTGCACTTAAAATAAAATCAAATGTGAGGGTGGCGAACTAAATATAAACATAAAAGTCCGAATTGTAGATAGATGATAAAATAAACCCGTTTTTACCAGTTTTATCTCCAGTTTTAATTACCAGGATGGATTAAATTGAGCTGAAATTAGACTGAATACAACTTTAATTGTGTTTTACACATAAACTGATTTGGAAAATTTGTCTGGGATTTAAAGTTAAAATTAAAGATATCATTAACACTATTTCACTTGTACCTTTATCGTATATTTAGCAGTTTTATTTTCTCATTTGCTGTTCTATGAACTAAAATTAGAAACAACGAATAAAAAAGATAATTACACCGTTGAAGTTTTATGATCACTTTATATTTACTGAAAATAAAAAAATTAATAATTAATTCATTCTGATATTGACAACAGTTTGTTTTACGTATTTATTACCTCAACAGGATTAAAAGTCCCTATTAAAAACTAACTATAGTAAATATTAACACGAAATATGCAATTATCAATACATCGGTATAAAATTGTAAGTATAAAGTAAACAAATGTATGTAAATAATCAATGAATAAAGAATTTAACCTTATATTAATTTAACTTTACAAAATGTCAAGATGTTATTAACGTTTTCACAAGAAATGTTGAACTATATTTTTCTTAAATTTAATAATGGTATTGAGAAAACGATCCAAATCATCAATAATAGATACAAATTTGTTAAAATTTACTCACATTTGTATGATAGGTGATTGAAATTCATAATTTGTCTTTTGTGTAGAGTAGGTTAGATTAAACTATGTTCTTATTTGAGAAACATACAAATTAAAATTAGACAAAATCATGGTATCATTTATTATGTTATTCATAATTTTATATAGATATAAACAAGAATGAATTATCCTACGATCATCAGGTGCAAGGATTTCAAATTCAATTAAACAATTGTTGTAGTTAAACTCATTCTTCAACTGCATCAGTATACTTGTTGTAAACTGGACTCCAAACTTGTGAGCAGTATTCAACCTTGATCGGACAAAGGAATAATATAATGTCTTCAGGGTACGTTGATTATGGAAGGAACGTGTGTTGCGGATAACAAAGCCTATTCGAACTTTTTAGTAGAGTTGAAATGTAGTACAAAACTGCATTTTTTATCGAATAAAATACCCAAGTCTGTTATCTGTGCGACGCTATCTACTTTTCACATTATATTTACAATATTTCTACTTTCTAGGATCTAAATGAATCTCCAATTAGTATAAAATAAAGTCATTCGCACGTATAAAGCTTGTGATAAACAAATAATGGCAAATTTAGTGAAAAAAAAAACGGTACCTAGTCCAACAGCTTTCTTGTGTTATGCTACTAAACCGTTAGGCGTTAAAGATATATAAACAATGTATAAAAGAATTATTAAGCATAAAAAGTTATATGAAAAATCCGGGACTTTACTTATATTTAATATATAGTCAATAATATGCGCCTTTCTTACATTTTGCAGAAAAAACTAACGTTAAAATTAAGAACAATTTTTTAAAGTAATTACTTAGTCCATATCAAAATAAATGTTTATTTATTTCAAGTGCTGTACAATATGTAATTGCATTTATAGTTTAGGAGATATACTCGTTTAAATAATGAAAGCGTAGCCTGCAGCCTGCAGGTTGACTATTGTGGGCTACAAGGAGTGCGTAGTGCGTACCAAAACCTAACCTTGAAGTACAGAGTAGAGTAGTAGAGTACGAGTAGAATAATTCACGTTTTTATATAGAAGGTAAAGGTAACTAGAATCTACCAGAGTACGGGAGTGTCATCTTATTTTACAGGGTAGGAACACTATGGTCTTTAAGTACACTCAATTGATAACTGACACGACCGTAGGTGGCAGCACCGTCGCCAGCTACACGTGCGTTTGATTTAGTACTCTTAATTGTCATTCGTATTATATTTGCAAGCATGTTGTGAAATTTTGCAAATATAACACATTTCTGTATAATTTGTAATGGTCAAAAGTCAACAGTCCCTGCTCGGGCGCCATTTAGTAATGCCAAAAGACGGCCTGTCAACTTTACTGTACGTTCCCTGTACTTCTCCTTGTTGTCAAAACGGGTTTCTCGGGCGCCAATCTAGCGGTCAATAACACAGCACAGGGGAGGTGATAAATCCAGTCAAGGACTCTCTTATAATATCGCTGAAAAGAGTGGCTTGAACGCAAAATGGGCTCGGGTAGCTTAGTGGAGACCGAGTTCGGTTTTTGACAATGAAATCATATGTAATGAATTTTAATATTTTATTAAAATATATTAAAAACGATAATAATAACAAAACAAACTAAAGTAGCAATCCGTAGCATACAATCGGCTAGTACAAATGAACCAGCGATACTTGCAGGATTCGTTCATAAAAAGAAACGGTCAATAATGAACGGCAACAATGGCGCAAACCAAAGTTACGGGACCGCGGCACGAACGGTCTACAATGGCACACACCAAAGTTGAAACAAAAAAACGGTAACACTGTTGTCACTCCACAACACTCATCAACAATCGCGATTTCGGAACGGAAACAAGACCGTGTTAGTACACACCAACACTCATCGACAATCGCGATTACGGCAAACAGTAGCAAACCCCACTGTACAGAAACATCCGGCTACGGCGGTATCCGTAGCCGTACATTCACCTTCTACATTCTCTCACGAGCTGCCGGCACACACCAATAGCACTAAGTCAGAGGCAGCCAAGGTCCTATACTTGCTCGCCCAGTACTCACCAGGTTCGCGGAAGACAGCACACACCGTCTTCCCGAGAGAACACACACACTCTCTCTCTAAGACTCGATGAAGACCTAACGCACACACCCTCTGAATAAAATTGTCGTTTGAGCCCATATTTATACCCCGAAAAACCGTTAAAATACGAAAATAAGTTTAAACAAGATTCTAATCATCTTGAAAATACTTGCTATTTTAAATAAAAAATATAAAAAATACAAACTCATGTGGGATCAAACCGGATCGAACTCTCGATCGAACCCACGATCCCCAGCGCGCTGCGCGGAACCTGGCAGGTTAATAACAAATTTATAAATATTAGAAACTTTAAACAAAAATACAACAATATATTTTACAACAACCGACATACAATATGTCCAAATCATTACATTGTATGTATAATTTCAACCAATACATAAATAATAAAAATGTAAAACAGCATTTTTACTGGTGGCATTTGAACCTCCATTTGAATTTATAAACTTTAGCAAAAAAACTAACTTGTTAACCACAAGACTACAATGCTAAATACGAAAATTAAATCCGAATCTAGTTACCATCGTCACAAATTATTATACAAGAAACCAACCAATTAATCTTGTATAGAAGGTACTTTAATAAGTTAGGCATTTAAAAAAGAATAAACGTTAGTTAGATTTCTAAATGCAAATCTAACCTCAAGCAAGATGTTTTGTAGAGGGTACGTTAATAAAATGAACATTACTATGTGTCTGGTATATTATTTAATTAGGCAAGAACTTAGTAAATGCACATATTATTGTATGATTTGCGGGTGAAGCAAGACCTATTCTTTTATATGTTTTTGCTGTTTACAAACTGGTGCACTAAAATCGGCTTCTGATGAAATTGAGATTGTCATCCACGAAGATAATGCTTAAAAACTTTATATGTTTCATTGATATTTTAATTAGAAATACAAACCCTTTATTGAGCCCGTCAGAGTTTAATTTTGTACTCATTTTACTAGTGATAACTACAATATTTTCACCAAAATTAGGACAATTTTGAATACCGACAGTCCACTTCATAACTTACAACCGTACAACAAACAATAAGTTCTGCTTTTACCTTTATTTACATTCATTTTTACTATACAAGTTCTAATATCAAATCAACCAGAGTACTAAATCACATAGTTACAAATTATGCCGCCAGATGTAATGGCACTTTGTGTCAGTTGTCAATAATGAGCTATTAATACTCATAACGGTTTTAAATATAGTCTAAAGTAAAAATTATGCTTAAAATCCAAATTATTTCGAACAGGAATTATTAGAGTTTACTCGAAAAGCATACTCTTCTCGCCCTATCACCCTAATAAAAAAGTATTCTGGCACCAAACAGATGTACGTTACTTTACTTTTTTATCTTCTACAAAATTCTGGAGTAGGTAATCTGTTACTCTAATACTCTACTCTGTGCTCTGTGGTACAGTTTTAGATATTATCCAAAAATACGATACCTTGGTTAAACAAAACTTTTGGCAGTAAATTCAAAATTGCTCCCAGGTATAGCTGGTTGAGCGTATAGGATCGTTAGTTATATACTAAATCGGGAATCGGCTTCATAAGTACTTCGAGTACCCACATATTACACATTTTAAGAAAATAGAAATAATAAATTTCTCTATTACATATTTTTTCTACGGTAATCTTTTAGGTGGCCCTATATATTATATAATTACGCATCATTACTTTTACATTTTATTTTTTAGCTGAATTTGTCGCTGGAACAATATTCTGCATTTAGATGAATGTTCAGTAGAATTATGTCTTGCATGAAAATAAATCCATCTTTTTTAATAATTTACCACAAGGATTGCAGTTTAAGGTTAAAAATATATTATATAGTCGTTAGACGTATTATGTCTTATTTGGTATGTTTATTACGAGGATTATTAGATTGTTCCTGTCTTTCTGATAAAATATATTATTAACTTAAAGAGAAACGTGAAATGTGCATATCACTTTAACAGCGCTAGAGATTATGAAGCTTTATGAAAAGTAAAACGAATCCATACAAAGAACTATTTTAACATACTTCATAACTTAATATGAATGCTTTGTTTTGTAATTTTGTATATTTAAATAGTGGCTTCTACGTAGATCGAGAAGGTACTAATGAAGTCTACAAAATAAAAAAAATCAATGCGTCGAAAAACCAATTAAAATTAGTCGTACAATAAGATAAGTTCATTACTGAACTTTTTATAAAAAACAATGAGTAGGTAGTTTTTGCTCGTACTCGTGCATTTAGAACATTTGTCTGAAAACTGAAATAATAAAACAAGATTATTTAATACAGTTATAGAAGCCCACGACTTGCATGGAGACAAAGCCACTGAAACATGAAAAAAGTTTGTTAATTATGGATTTTGTAACATGGCGGCCCGACCAGTGCCGGACTAAAACGAATTGTATTATAGACAGCAAAAAATGACACTCGCATTAAATTGTCTCAAATGAAATGTGAATCGTGTTTTTTGTTGACGGGGCTTAAGTTGATTAAAACCAAAAAAACGTGTAAAATGCCGAGATAATTATTTAGCTCGCAGTATTTTTGCGCATGTACATAATGAAATATGAATTATTTTCATTGTGAGAGATTGAATTATTTTGTTTCTAATGCTCATAATACGTCAAAAGCGTAAAACGCAATATTATTACGGGATTGTAATTTCATTGTATAGGTACGTGTATAATTTACAATGCGGAAATGTAATATGATGACGATCTTATACAATATTTTTAATTAAAAATATGTAGTGCTGTCATAAACAGTGAATATAAAAATTATTTTGAAATTACGTCTTTCAGTTAATTAAATCACAATTAATTTAATATTTTTATTCATTTTCCATTTCTTTTTAAAATAAAATTTAACAAAAATATTAATTTGACTATTAAAAATAAAATAAAGTAGTAAATTAACAACATAATAAATTTTATTCCATATTAAAATAGCTATTTGTGTATTAAGAAGGCAAAATGGGACATTGTCGATTGAGAGGTTGTTAACGCGCGACGCAGGAGCGCGGCATTCCCTCGAAATCGACAATGTCCATTTGCGCTCGAAACACACACAAGATTTTTTTTAAAGTCCTCCACCGTAACAAAAAATAATAAAATGTACACTTTGTATTTACAGAACTACTCAACAGTTTTGCAGTGAAGATAGGTACGTATTCAAATATGACTTCAAGATATTGTTTTAGTTTTCGTTTTTACAAAAAACTAATGCCAATTTTGTAATGAATATTATAAGCTTTTGTACAATTTATTTGTTTCAAGTACATTAAACTAGTGCAGTGACAGATAAAAAGTGGATGTCCATTGGGAGCGTTCACGTCAAACTTTTGCAGGTAGCAGCACAACTGTTCACACAATTTATTTTATATTTAATTTTAATTTATCGTTATTTTACATTCTTCTTGTATTAGATTTTTTAATTATTTATTTACTGCTTCAATCTAATCTAAGCATTTTATACTTTCGTTTTTGTAAATAAATGCCCTATTTTATTTTCACAGCAGAGCGGCCTTTTGTTTGGTTATGTCATGGAAGTAGGCATAAATATGGAGGGTGTATTTGCAATCGCTAGTGAAGCATCTTCCCCCTATACAAGGTGTAGATATGGGCGTTTTCATTTTATCGGTATAAGAAAACTATTTATCATAATAAACATTTAGAATGATTTAAGTTTTTAACAATTTATATTTTTTTAACTTGTCATTATCTTGTGTATTATGTAATAATAATTAATTAAAAAATCTAATACATTGAATGTATTAAAACAATTTTAATTTCTTACAAATCTAGCCTCTTCCTAGCCTAGATCTATTGATTTAAATAAATACTGTAAAAGATAACCGCACCGATCACAGGTAAGTGGAATTTTAATTATTTATAATAATTTTTCTATATTCTAATTTCTTTTAAGCACATATTTGCTGATAAATATGAATGTTTAAAAATATTACTATAAATACATTTCCATTTCAAATGTTTGATTTTATATTTGCCGCGCGAATCACCACATCATTGTATTAAAAGGAGGAGCTACAGTACCTGCGTCCGCCCCCACAGGTCTTCACTCCCCTTGCCGACAGTTCAAGTTTCGGCTCTGCTCTCTCCATATTTATTCCTACCTCCATGGGTTATGTAATATACCGACAGCGCAGTTGTCAGATTGACTTGTGAAGGTGGTAAATGTGTAACGACAGTGTCATTAGTTCCTCACTAAACGTTTCCATTATGAATGTAGACAAGTGACATTTCTCAACATTGTGTAGTTAGAAATATGACCAGCGAGCGTTTTTTTACTTTGTCGCGCATGAGCAGCAAAGTGATATTTTGCGTTGACAAAAGAAAGCGTAAATGGCTACTTTGTAATAGACTGTAGAAAAATAGTTATCTCTGACAATATGAAGAAAACAGCAAAACCGCGTGTACATTTACATATCGAGACAATTTTTAAGTTTTTTACTTAGAAACCATATAAAATTGTTTACTTTTTCTCTGTACCTCTCATAAATTGGGAGACAAAGTATTTTCAAAATGAGCAAAAAACAACAAAACATATTTTAGCAAAAACAAAACATTAAGAAATGCATTTATTTGTTTCATTTCTCATGATGCTGTGTAATTAGATTAAACGGAAAATTTTACTTACGTCTATCTCGTGACAGGAATGTGTTATAACAATAAATTTAGAGTCATTTTAATTAATATCGTTTTTGTAGTTGCACTTTTGTTCTGCGATTAATTAAAAATAATAACGTTACTAATAAAAATGTTGACAGAAAGTTATTTATACAACATAAATAAAAAGTATTAGTCTTAATTTCACGAATAGCAAAGTTTTAATGAACGAACTGTAGACGAGTGAAATAAGATACTTTTTACTCTAGTTGCATACATTTTTTCGTCTACAATAAAACCGTGATAAAAGTAACCGGTGTGAAGTTAGCGACGGATTTTCAGCGACGAAAATAAACTCCGTTCAGGTTGGAAGGAGGCGGAACATATGGTAGAATGTAGACGGACGGCCAGCGACGGATTCATATTATATGTAAGACACGTTTACGAGTAAGGAGTAAAACGAATTGTGACAGTATTAAACTCACAGATATTAATCTACAAAACATACTGATTTATAATAAATAGGATATTTTCCTTTTATCAGGGGTGTAATGAGTAAAAAGGTTTGTGACAAAACCAAACTCACAGGAATTAATCTACACAATGTACTGATTTATAATAAATAGGAAATTTTCATTTAATCAGGGGCGTACTGGGTAAAAAGGTTTGTGACAGTACCAAACTCACAGGAATTAATCTACACAATGTACTGATTTATAATAAATAGAAAATTTTCATTTAATCAGGGGTGTACTGAGTAAAAAGGTTTGTGACAGAACGAAACTCACAGGAATTAATCTACACAATATACTGATTTATAATAAATAGGAAATTTTCATTTAATCAGGGGTGTACTGGGTAAAAAGGTTTGTGACAGTACCAAACTCACAGGATTTAATCTACACAATGTACTGATTTATAATAAATAGGAAATTTTCATTTAATCAGGGGTGTACTGGGTAAAAAGGTTTGTGACAGAACGAAACTCACAGGAATTAATCTACACAATGTACTGATTTATAATAAATAGGAAATTTTCAGTTAATCAGGGGTGTACTGGGTAAAAAGGTTTGTGACAGAACGAAAATCACAGGAATTAATCTACACAATGTACTGATTTATAATAAATAGGAAATTTTCATTTAATCAGGGGCGTACTGGGTAAAAAGGTTTGTGACAGTACCAAACTCACAGGAATTAATCTACACAATGTACTGATTTATAATAAATAGGAAATTTTCATTTAATCAGGGGTGTACTGGAAAAAAGGTTTGTGACAGAACGAAACTCACAGGAATTAATCTACACAATGTACTGATTTATAATAAATAGGAAATTTTCATTTAATCAGGGGTGTACTGGGTAAAAAGGTTCGTGACAGAACGAAACTCAGGAATTAATCTACACAATGTACTGATTTATAATAAATAGGAAATTTTCATTTAATCAGGGGTGTACTGGGTAAAAAGGTTTGTGACAGAACGAAACTCAGGAATTAATCTACACAATGTACTGATTTATAATAAATAGGAAATTTTCATTTAATCAGGGGTGTACAGGGTAAAAAGGTTTGTGACAGAACGAAACTCACAGGAATTAATCTACACAATATACTGATTTATAATAAATAGGAAATTTTCATTTAATCAGGGGTGTACTGGAAAAAAGGTTTGTGACAGAACGAAACTCACAGGAATTAATCTACACAATGTACTGATTTATAATAAATAGGAAATTTTCATTTAATCAGGGGTGTACTGGGTAAAAAGGTTTGTGACAGAACGAAACTCACAGGAATTAATCTACACAATATACTGATTTATAATAAACAGGAAATTTATAATTAATCAGGGGTGTACTGGGTAAAAAGGTTCGTGACAGAACGAAACTCAGGAATTAATCTACACAATGTACTGATTTATAATAAATAGGAAATTTTCATTTAATCAGGGGTGTACAGGGTAAAAAGGTTTGTGACAGAACGAAACTCACAGGAATTAATCTACACAATATACTGATTTATAATAAATAGGAAATTTTCATTTAATCAGGGGTGTACTGGAAAAAAGGTTTGTGACAGAACGAAACTCACAGGAATTAATCTACACAATGTACTGATTTATAATAAATAGGAAATTTTCATTTAATCAGGGGTGTACTGGGTAAAAAGGTTTGTGACAGAACGAAACTCACAGGAATTAATCTACACAATATACTGATTTATAATAAACAGGAAATTTATAATTAATCAGGGGTGTACTGGGTAAAAAGGTTTGTGACAGAACGAAACTCACAGGAATTAATCTACACAATATACTGATTTATAATAAATAGGAGATTTTCTTTTAATCAGGGTTGTACTGGGCAAAAAGGTTTGTGACAGAACGAAACTCACAGGAATTAACCTACACAATGTACTGATTTATAATAAATAGGATATTTTCATTTAATCAGGGGTGTACTGGGTAAAAAGGTTTGTGACAGAACGAAACTCACAGGAATTAATCTACACAATATACCGATTTATAATAAATAGGAAATTTTCATTTAATCAGGGGTGTACTGGGTAAAAAGGTTTGTGACAGAACGAAACTCACAGGAATTAATCTACACAATGTACTGATTTATAATAAATAGGAAATTTTCATTTAATCAGGGGTGTACTGAGTAAAAAGGTTTGTGACAGTACCAAACTCACAGGAATTAATCTACACAATGTACTGATTTATAATAAATAGGAAATTTTCATTTAATCAGGGTTGTACTGGGCAAAAAGGTTTGTGACAGAACGAAACTCACAGGAATTAACCTACACAATGTACTGATTTATAATAAATAGGATATTTTCATTTAATCAGGGGTGTACTGGGTAAAAAGGTTTGTGACAGAACGAAACTCACAGGAATTAATCTACACAATATACCGATTTATAATAAATAGAAAATTTTTATTTAATCAGGGGTGTACTGGGTAAAAAGGTTTGTGACAGTACCAAACTCACAGGAATTAATCTACACAATGTACTGATTTATAATAAATAGGAAATTTTCATTTAATCAGGGTTGTACTGGGCAAAAAGGTTTGTGACAGAACGAAACTCACAGGAATTAACCTACACAATGTACTGATTTATAATAAATAGGATATTTTCATTTAATCAGGGGTGTACTGGGTAAAAAGGTTTATGACAGAACGAAACTCACAGGAATTAATCTACGCAATGTACTGATTTATAATAAATAGGAAATTTTCATTTAATCAGGGGTGTTCTGGGTAAAAAGGTTTGTGACAAAACGAAACTCACAGGAATTAATCTACACAATATACTGATTTATTATAAATAGGAAATTTTCTTTTAATCAGGGGTGTACTGGGTAAAAAGGTTTGTGACAGTACCAAACTCACAGGAATTAATCTACACAATGTACTGATTTATAATAAATAGGAAATTTTCATTTAATCAGGGGTGTACTGGGTAAAAAGGTTTGTGACAGAACGAAACTCACAGGAATTAATCTACACAATATACTGATTTATAATAAATAGGAAATTTTCATTTAATCAGGGGTGTACTGGGTAAAAAGGTTTGTGACAGAACGAAACTCACAGGAATTAATCTACACAATGTACTGATTTATAATAAATAGGAAATTTTCATTTAATCAGGGGTGTAATGGGTAAAGAGGTTCGTGACAGAACGAAACTCACAGGAATTAATCAACACAAATTAGTGATTTATAATAAATAGGAAATTTTCATTTAATCAGGGTTGTACTGGGTAAAAAGGTTTGTGACAGAACGAAACTCACAGGAATTAATCTACACAATGTACTGATTTATAATAAATAGGAAATTTTCATTTAATCAGGGGTGTACTGGGTAAAAAGGTTTGTGACAGAACGAAACTCACAGGAATTAATCTACACAATATACTGATTTATAATAAATAGGAAATTTTCATTTAATCAAGGTTGTAATAGGTAAAAAGGTTTGTGACAGTACCAAACTCACAGGAATTAAACTATATAACATACTGATTTATAATAAATATGAGATCTTTATTTTATCAGGGGTGTAATGGGTAAAATTTATATATGATCAGACGTAGCAAATTGCAAATTTTAAGTTTAAATTGTTTTGTGACAAAACTAAATTCATTGATATTAAAATAATTACATAATATTCAACGCAATAACTCGATGCTAATTAATAGAGTATTTGAACAATATCAGAGGTGTAGGTACATGTGAAATTAGACTGTGATAATAAAACTCATAGAAAATATACAAAATTATATATTTAATGATATTAAAAATGTAACATGAACAAGATAGGTAATAGGTTTATATTAAAAATAAATTTATGATAACTATAAACTTACAGAGAGTAAATAACATCACATAACTTTTTACCCAGTACACCCCTGATTCATTGAAAATTTCCTATTTATTATAAATCAGTACATTGTGTAGATTAATTCCTGTGAGTTTGGTACTGTCACAAACCTTTTTACCCAGTACACCCCTGATTAAATAAAAATTTTCTATTTATTATAAATCAGTATATTGTGTAGATTAATTCCTGTGAGTTTCGTTCTGTCACAAACCTTTTAACCCAGTACACCCCTGATTAAATGAAAAGTTCCTATTTATTATAAATCAGTATATTGTGTAGATTAATTCCTGTAAGTTTCGTTCTGTCACAAACCTTTTTACCCAGTACACCCCTGATTAAATGAAAATTTCCTATTTATTATAAATCAGTACATTGTGTAGATTAATTCCTGTGAGTTTGGTACTGTCACAAACCTTTTTACCCAGTACACCCCTGATTAAAAGAAAATTTCCTATTTATAATAAATCACTATATTGTGTAGATTAATTCCTGTGAGTTTCGTTTTGTCACAAACCTTTTGACCCAGTACACCCCTGATTAAATGACAATTTCCTATTTATTATAAATCAGTACATTGTGTAGATTAATTCCTGTGAGTTTCGTTCTGTCATAAACCTTTTTACCCAGTACACCCCTGATTAAATGAAAATTTCCTATTTATTATAAATCAGTACATTGTGTAGATTAATTCCTGTGAGTTTCGTTCTGTCACAAAACATTTTACCCAATACACCCCTGATTAAATGAAAATTTCCTATTTATTATAAATCAGTACATTGTGTAGATTAATTCCTGTGAGTTTCGTTCTGTTACAAACCTTTTTACCCAGTACACCCCTGATTAAATGTTTGTGACAGTACCAAACTCACAGGAATTAATCTACACAATGTACTGATTTATAATAAATAGAAAATTTTCATTTAATCAGGGGTGTACTGAGTAAAAAGGTTTGTGACAGAACGAAACTCACAGGAATTAATCTACACAATATACTGATTTATAATAAATAGGAAATTTTCATTTAATCAGGGGTGTACTGGGTAAAAAGGTTTGTGACAGTACCAAACTCACAGGATTTAATCTACACAATGTACTGATTTATAATAAATAGGAAATTTTCATTTAATCAGGGGTGTACTGGGTAAAAAGGTTTGTGACAGAACGAAACTCACAGGAATTAATCTACACAATGTACTGATTTATAATAAATAGGAAATTTTCAGTTAATCAGGGGTGTACTGGGTAAAAAGGTTTGTGACAGAACGAAAATCACAGGAATTAATCTACACAATGTACTGATTTATAATAAATAGGAAATTTTCATTTAATCAGGGGCGTACTGGGTAAAAAGGTTTGTGACAGTACCAAACTCACAGGAATTAATCTACACAATGTACTGATTTATAATAAATAGGAAATTTTCATTTAATCAGGGGTGTACTGGAAAAAAGGTTTGTGACAGAACGAAACTCACAGGAATTAATCTACACAATGTACTGATTTATAATAAATAGGAAATTTTCATTTAATCAGGGGTGTACTGGGTAAAAAGGTTCGTGACAGAACGAAACTCAGGAATTAATCTACACAATGTACTGATTTATAATAAATAGGAAATTTTCATTTAATCAGGGGTGTACTGGGTAAAAAGGTTTGTGACAGAACGAAACTCAGGAATTAATCTACACAATGTACTGATTTATAATAAATAGGAAATTTTCATTTAATCAGGGGTGTACAGGGTAAAAAGGTTTGTGACAGAACGAAACTCACAGGAATTAATCTACACAATATACTGATTTATAATAAATAGGAAATTTTCATTTAATCAGGGGTGTACTGGAAAAAAGGTTTGTGACAGAACGAAACTCACAGGAATTAATCTACACAATGTACTGATTTATAATAAATAGGAAATTTTCATTTAATCAGGGGTGTACTGGGTAAAAAGGTTTGTGACAGAACGAAACTCACAGGAATTAATCTACACAATATACTGATTTATAATAAACAGGAAATTTATAATTAATCAGGGGTGTACTGGGTAAAAAGGTTCGTGACAGAACGAAACTCAGGAATTAATCTACACAATGTACTGATTTATAATAAATAGGAAATTTTCATTTAATCAGGGGTGTACAGGGTAAAAAGGTTTGTGACAGAACGAAACTCACAGGAATTAATCTACACAATATACTGATTTATAATAAATAGGAAATTTTCATTTAATCAGGGGTGTACTGGAAAAAAGGTTTGTGACAGAACGAAACTCACAGGAATTAATCTACACAATGTACTGATTTATAATAAATAGGAAATTTTCATTTAATCAGGGGTGTACTGGGTAAAAAGGTTTGTGACAGAACGAAACTCACAGGAATTAATCTACACAATATACTGATTTATAATAAACAGGAAATTTATAATTAATCAGGGGTGTACTGGGTAAAAAGGTTTGTGACAGAACGAAACTCACAGGAATTAATCTACACAATATACTGATTTATAATAAATAGGAGATTTTCTTTTAATCAGGGTTGTACTGGGCAAAAAGGTTTGTGACAGAACGAAACTCACAGGAATTAACCTACACAATGTACTGATTTATAATAAATAGGATATTTTCATTTAATCAGGGGTGTACTGGGTAAAAAGGTTTGTGACAGAACGAAACTCACAGGAATTAATCTACACAATATACCGATTTATAATAAATAGGAAATTTTCATTTAATCAGGGGTGTACTGGGTAAAAAGGTTTGTGACAGAACGAAACTCACAGGAATTAATCTACACAATATACTGATTTATAATAAATAGGAGATTTTCTTTTAATCAGGGTTGTACTGGGCAAAAAGGTTTGTGACAGAACGAAACTCACAGGAATTAACCTACACAATGTACTGATTTATAATAAATAGGATATTTTCATTTAATCAGGGGTGTACTGGGTAAAAAGGTTTGTGACAGAACGAAACTCACAGGAATTAATCTACACAATATACCGATTTATAATAAATAGGAAATTTTCATTTAATCAGGGGTGTACTGGGTAAAAAGGTTTGTGACAGAACGAAACTCACAGGAATTAATCTACACAATGTACTGATTTATAATAAATAGGAAATTTTCATTTAATCAGGGGTGTACTGAGTAAAAAGGTTTGTGACAGTACCAAACTCACAGGAATTAATCTACACAATGTACTGATTTATAATAAATAGGAAATTTTCATTTAATCAGGGTTGTACTGGGCAAAAAGGTTTGTGACAGAACGAAACTCACAGGAATTAACCTACACAATGTACTGATTTATAATAAATAGGATATTTTCATTTAATCAGGGGTGTACTGGGTAAAAAGGTTTGTGACAGAACGAAACTCACAGGAATTAATCTACACAATATACCGATTTATAATAAATAGAAAATTTTTATTTAATCAGGGGTGTACTGGGTAAAAAGGTTTGTGACAGTACCAAACTCACAGGAATTAATCTACACAATGTACTGATTTATAATAAATAGGAAATTTTCATTTAATCAGGGTTGTACTGGGCAAAAAGGTTTGTGACAGAACGAAACTCACAGGAATTAACCTACACAATGTACTGATTTATAATAAATAGGATATTTTCATTTAATCAGGGGTGTACTGGGTAAAAAGGTTTGTGACAGAACGAAACTCACAGGAATTAATCTACACAATATACTGATTTATAATAGGAAATTTTCATTTAATCAGGGGTGTACTGGGTAAAAAGGTTTGTGACAGAACGAAACTCACAGGAATTAATCTACACAATGTACTGATTTATAATAAATAGGAAATTTTCATTTAATCAGGGGTGTACTGAGTAAAAAGGTTTGTGACAGTACCAAACTAACAGGAATTAATCTACACAATGTACTGATTTATAATAAATAGGAAATTTTCATTTAATCAGGGGTGTACTGGGTGAAAAGGTTTGTGACAGAACGAAACTCACAGGAATTAATCTACACAATATACCGATTTATAATAAATAGGAAATTTTCATTTAATCAGGGGTGTACTGGGTAAAAAGGTTTGTGACAGAACGAAACTCACAGGAATTAATCTACACAATGTACTGATTTATAATAAATAGGAAATTTTCATTTAATCAGGGGTGTAATGGGTTATGAGGTTCGTGACAGAACGAAACTCACAGGAATTAATCAACACAAATTAGTGATTTATAATAAATAGGAAATTTTCAATTAATCAGGAGTGCAATGGGTAAAAAGGTTTGTGACAGAACCAAACTCACAGGAATTAATATACACAATGTACTGATTTATAATAAATAGGAAATTTTTTTAATTAGGGGTGTACTAGGTAAAAAGGTTTGTGACAGAACCAAATTCACAGGAATTAATCTACACAATGTACTGATTTATAATAAATAGGAAATTTTCATTTAATCAAGGTTGTAATAGGTAAAAAGGTTTGTGACAGTACCAAACTCACAGGAATTAAACTATATAACATACTGATTTATAATAAATATGAGATCTTTATTTTATCAGGGGTGTAATGGGTAAAATTTATATATGATCAGACGTAGCAAATTGCAAATTTTAAGTTTAAATTGTTTTGTGACAAAACTAAATTCATTGATATTAAAATAATTACATAATATTCAACGCAATAACTCGATGCTAATTAATAGAGTATTTGAACAATATCAGAGGTGTAGGTACATGTGAAATTAGACTGTGATAATAAAACTCATAGAAAATATACAAAATTATATATTTAATGATATTAAAAATGTAACATGAACAAGATAGGTAATAGGTTTATATTAAAAATAAATTTATGATAACTATAAACTTACAGAGAGTAAATAACATCACATAACTTTTTACCCAGTACACCCCTGATTCATTGAAAATTTCCTATTTATTATAAATCAGTACATTGTGTAGATTAATTCCTGTGAGTTTGGTACTGTCACAAACCTTTTTACCCAGTACACCCCTGATTAAATAAAAATTTTCTATTTATTATAAATCAGTATATTGTGTAGATTAATTCCTGTGAGTTTCGTTCTGTCACAAACCTTTTAACCCAGTACACCCCTGATTAAATGAAAAGTTCCTATTTATTATAAATCAGTATATTGTGTAGATTAATTCCTGTAAGTTTCGTTCTGTCACAAACCTTTTTACCCAGTACACCCCTGATTAAATGAAAATTTCCTATTTATTATAAATCAGTACATTGTGTAGATTAATTCCTGTGAGTTTGGTACTGTCACAAACCTTTTTACCCAGTACACCCCTGATTAAAAGAAAATTTCCTATTTATAATAAATCACTATATTGTGTAGATTAATTCCTGTGAGTTTCGTTTTGTCACAAACCTTTTGACCCAGTACACCCCTGATTAAATGACAATTTCCTATTTATTATAAATCAGTACATTGTGTAGATTAATTCCTGTGAGTTTCGTTCTGTCATAAACCTTTTTACCCAGTACACCCCTGATTAAATGAAAATTTCCTATTTATTATAAATCAGTACATTGTGTAGATTAATTCCTGTGAGTTTCGTTCTGTCACAAAACATTTTACCCAATACACCCCTGATTAAATGAAAATTTCCTATTTATTATAAATCAGTACATTGTGTAGATTAATTCCTGTGAGTTTCGTTCTGTTACAAACCTTTTTACCCAGTACACCCCTGATTAAATGAAAATTTCCTATTTATTATAAATCAGTATATTGTGTAGATTAATTCCTGTGAGTTTCGTTCTGTCACAAACCTTTTTACCCAGTACACCCCTGATTAAATGAAAATTTCCTATTTATTATAAATCAGTACATTGTGTAGATTAATTCCTGTGAGTTTCGTTCTGTCACAAACCTTTTTACCCAGTACAACCCTGATTAAATGAAAATTTCCTATTTATTATAAATCAGTACATTGTGTAGATTAATTCCTGTGAGTTTCGTTCTGTCACAAAACATTTTACCCAGTACACCCCTGATTAAATGAAAATTTCCTATTTATTATAAATCAGTACATTGTGTAGATTAATTCCTGTGAGTTTCGTTCTGTCACAAACCTTTTTACCCAGTACACCCCTGATTAAATGAAAATTTCCTATTTATTATAAATCAGTATATTGTGTAGATTAATTCCTGTGAGTTTCGTTCTGTCACAAACCTTTTTACCCAGTACACCCCTGATTAAATGAAAATTTCCTATTTATTATAAATCAGTACATTGTGTAGATTAATTCCTGTGAGTTTGGTACTGTCACAAACCTTTTTACCCAGTACACCCCTGATTAAAAGAAAATTTCCTATTTATAATAAATCAGTATATTGTGTAGATTAATTCCTGTGAGTTTCGTTTTGTCACAAACCTTTTTACCCAGAACACCCCTGATTAAATGAAAATTTCCTATTTATTATAAATCAGTACATTGCGTAGATTAATTCCTGTGAGTTTCGTTCTGTCATAAACCTTTTTACCCAGTACACCCCTGATTAAATGAAAATTTCCTATTTATTATAAATCAGTACATTGTGTAGATTAATTCCTGTGAGTTTGGTACTGTCACAAACCTTTTTACCCAGTACACCCCTGATTAAAAGAAAATTTCCTATTTATAATAAATCAGTATATTGTGTAGATTAATTCCTGTGAGTTTCGTTTTGTCACAAACCTTTTTACCCAGAACACCCCTGATTAAATGAAAATTTCCTATTTATTATAAATCAGTACATTGCGTAGATTAATTCCTGTGAGTTTCGTTCTGTCATAAACCTTTTTACCCAGTACACCCCTGATTAAATGAAAATTTCTTATTTATTATAAATCAGTACATTGTGTAGATTAATTCCTGTGAGTTTGGTACTGTCACAAACCTTTTTACCCAGTACACCCCTGATTAAATGAAAATTTCCTATTTATTATAAATCAGTACATTGTGTAGATTAATTCCTATGAGTTTCGTTCTGTCACAAACCTTTTTACCCAGTACACCCCTGATTAAATGAAAATTTCCTATTTATTATAAATCAGTACATTGTGTAGATTAATTCCTGTGAGTTTGGTACTGTCACAAACCTTTTTACTCATTACACCCCTGATAAAAGGAAAATATCATATTTATTATAAATCAGTATGTTTTGTAGATTAATATCTGTGAGTTTAATACTGTCACAATTCGTTTTACTCCTTACTCGTAAACGTGTCTTACATATAATATGAATCCGTCGCTGGCCGTCCGTCTACATTCTACCACATGTTCCGCCTCCTTGCAACCTGAACGGAGTTTATTTTCGTCGCTGAAAATCCGTCGCTAACTTCACACCGGTATAAAAGTACCATAGCGGTTCATTTTTTCATCCATGTGGATTAAAAAAGTACATTTTTTCATGCTTTTATCGAGTTAAAAATATATACTTTATGAACCAGTTTAATGAAAAAGGTTCAATTTTTTAACAAAATAAATAAAATAAATATATCATCACGGCGTATTACCCATTGCTGGGTGTGCCAATCTGCTTGCACACAGATATCGGTAATGATGAAATATTTCCACCGTGCGGGCACTTACCAGGCGTCACCTCACGGGCACTCATTGCTGGCGTGGAGAGTGCACCACAGGGGTCAATTTTGTGCCATATAAAATTCGAAATATTTGGTGTCGGTCGGGATCGAACCCGGTTCCCCAGATTCGCGACCTGACACACACACGGATGTAAAAAAAATAATTTGTGCATTTCTATGACAGTGTCTCGTTTCTCAACTTGTATGATGCCGCCTAGTACAATGTGCAATAAATATAAACTCTTTCCACTTGTTACATAATACGTAGTTTTTGCCTGCGCTGCAATAAAGATCCGCTATTTATCCTCAAAACACATACAAATAACAATTACGAGTATTATTCTCTAAGTTATAAGTTAAATAAATTTTTATATTCTGACATTGGAATACATATGTATCTCTATATGATTCATTTAAATATTATAACAGTGAAAAGTAAATAAAATATAGTCTTTTCTAGGTTATTTATGATGTACCCGCATATTTTTGTTCCTTTTATTTTATTAGTTTTTATTCATTTCACATAATCTATTATTTTATGAGCAAGGATTATTCATGTTCTAATCCTGCATGCAAATGTAATTTCTCTACGGAGTGTATTTTTATTTGTTTTGCTCACAAATAAAATAATCCCGACGCTCATTTACAATTCGTAACCATGTAGCAATGTGGTCGATGGGACTGATATATAGCTATTGAATCATTGGTCTCAAAACAAAAATGCAGGATACTTATTTATTTATGCTCAGTTTATCGCATCAAATTTCAACTGGTCCGGATTAACGCAAAATCAGACTAATTTTCGATATGGGATCATTAATAAATATCATCAACAAGTTTGTTGTTTGGAGTTTAAACACCGACAGTCAAATATTTATTGATTCTCTGCATAAAAAACTTGAAAACTGCGTTATGCAAATTTTCAAACAAGTTGATTTCAATTATCATTTTTTTCACAAAGTTGCACTTTGTAGTAACAAAAATTTGATAGCTTTGCTGAAATTTAATATTCGAATTTTTCAATAGTTCATTTACTCTGTTATCCAACAAACCCTGAAAAGTTTATATGTCAAAGGTAGGAACAGTTAACAAGGTACTCGTATGTAATTTTGGTTATAAAAAAAATATTACTACGAAATATTAATTTATTCAAAATTGTTTTAAATATTATCAGTATGTTCATGATATAGGTACTTAATTTTTATAATATTTTCGAGCTGAGAATTTAATTATGCTTATACTTATACTTTTAAGTTCGCCATTTATATGTCGTTTACGAGTGTATTTTTAAGAAACTGCAATAACGCGACACAATCATGTTAACAGATTCAACTTTTTAAACTAACTTGTGCACTGACTTTTTTAATAAAATGGAAAAACTAGAACACTAAGCAATGATAAATACCCGAACAAAAAAGGCTTAATACTGAAGCAAATTCAAGAAGACATGGCTAATACTTCTGAAACTTCTTGTCCTTCCTACACAATGGTAAAAAAGTGGGTAGCTGAATTTAAACATTGGAGGGAAAGAATTGAAGATCATCGTCGCTGTGTAAGGCCTGTTACTTACCAGTAAGGAAAATATTAATTTGATGTTCGATATGGTCATGGCAAATCAGCGAATCAAGGTTCGAGAAATGGCAGATGATTTAGAAATGACAAAAATTTCTGCAAAACTGAGTTCCTCGGCTCCTGACAGTTGACCAGAAATGTGTTCGTTTCAGACGTCGTCCGACTTACTACTTCGTTTACAAAGCTGATCCTGATATGTTTATGGAAAGATTAATTACTACCGATGAGACATGGGTTCAGTACTATCAATCTGTATCAAAGCATCAGTCGAAACAGTGAAGGCAGAGGGTCTGACACAAAAAATAATTGTGCATCTAGGTTGCCCTCTCTGTGTTAGGCCGCAAACTTTTCAATCCATCCTCGCACATAGTGCATCGTAAAACTCATTTGATACTTTGGAAATATTGTACAAAGTTAATAGGTATACCGCGTGTTTACTTTTTTAAGGACCGTAGGAGATACAATGGTAACATTTTCATGTGGCTATAAATTCTGCCCTATTAATTTTAGAACTAAAGTGTAAATGTAAGAAATGTTCAGAATGAAATTCATCAGCAAATGAACCTAAATTTATTGACATAATAGGTTCTTACCATTAAATAAACGTAAAATAATATATCCGTCATTAAGCTTTTTACAGAGTGCCATGCAAAACAAAATATGCAATTAAAATAGTCGTATTATTTTACTATGGGGCCTATTCTGTAACTCAGTGGTTAATTTTCAACCATTGGTTAAATTTTTTAACCAATCAAGTATGTTAACATATAACAAAAAGAGGGATTTTTAGTTCTCAAATCAATATATACTGGATAAAAATTATAACCAGTGGTTAAAAATTAACTACCGAGTTAAAGAGTAGAGCCCTTTGACAGATAAAAGTTTATTAACTAACAATTATTAATATTGTTCCATTGAGTTTTTTCTGCAATGGTAAATGTATCCTTGCTTACTGATAAATAATTTAATTTAATAAATAATTACAAAAACTTTATTCAAAAATGATGTTCGACTGGGTTTCGGATGGAGACGCCTAGATGAACATAAAAGAAACTCCAACAATAATAATAGAAATATAAAATGTGCTCTAGTAGAACATGCTAAAAGCAATAAACATGAATTTGATTTCGAAAACACAAAAATTGTAACAATGGAATCAAATCTTCATATACATTTAACTTTAGAGAAGTTATTCATAAAACAAGATAAAAATAACATTAATTCTCAAATGGATATTGAACATCTTAGTGTTCACATGTACTATTTCGCTCTTGTATATATATATATATATATATATATTGTAGAGCCCTGAAGAAGACTTATGGTATAGTCGAAACGTCGGCCTGAATAAATTTTATTATTGACTGCAAGTCCGAAGAATTGTTACTTCCTGTTTCCATCTCCATAAAAACTTGATAACAGATGTCATCTGCCAAACTCAAGCAATACAACTGTTTCCAATTTTGTGATAGTTCTTATGGCACTCTGTAAATAGCTAAAAATTATTACTTTTATTTTGCAATCTTTCGCAAACGAAACTCATGCAAACAATAACAAGTTTTTAGATGCAGTCTTTAATTCTAAACATTTTTTATATTTACACTTTTCTTCTAAAATTAATAGGGCAGAATATACAGCAATATGAAAATTTTACCATTGTTTACTATTTTTCTTAAAGAAAAATCAAAGAGTCAGTTGCTCTCACAAGTAAATTATTTTTGAGAAAATAGATGAAAGTTAATTCTATGAAGTTTTTCCTTTTAAACACATATTTTGTTGGTGACGTAGCAAGGAAGTGAAACTTTTTTAACTGCGGCATCTTCGTCTTGTCAAAGTCAGTTAGCTCTTTGCTGTCGAATTCGGCCATTTAAAGTCTTTTAATATAAAAGTTAGTAGTAAAGCGTTTAGACAGACGAACAGAACTTATCACTATAGGGAGCGCGTCGATATTGAAAAAACTTTTCAAATTTGGCGGTGGTGACGTGATCAAGGTAATGGAGAATCGTTAAGACGCTACGGAGCGACTGGATACGTGGTCGAGCACTGAGCACTATGCACAAGCACAAGTGACCGGAGCGTTTATGCACTTTTAAAACATATTGGATCGTTCAAATCAATTTACCACTAAAGTGCATGAGACGGTAATGCATAAAGTGGAAAGTTTGAGACCACCTCTAAAACGTTAATGTAATAACAATTACAATTTTTTTTCAGAAAATTTGCTTTGTATATTAATATAATACTTTTACATAATGTTTCTGCAGGATATAATGATTATGCCTTGGATAAAAATTGTTATTTATGGTTCGCGTGATTATGTGCGTTAGATGAGCGCTTATGTGATTCGGACGGCCCGAGTTCGAAACAAGAAATTTATTTCCAATTTTAAAATAGCACAAAAGTGACTCATGTACTCTCTTCACGATAGAGCTTTGAGAAACCATAAGCATAAGGTGACGACCTAGTTAACGTATTTGATTTGAATATGGTTAAAATATATAATTACTTTTATTTAATAGTTATTATTAATATAATTAAATAGAGACTTTTTTATCTTTAAGTGAACGGATAAATCATCTTTAATATCAAGTGCAAACAAATATTTTTTACAAGTGTACCTTTAAAATACATACAGTTACCAACACGTTAGCGATTTTATTGGTTGTTAGGAATAAACTATATTATTCCATACCTATAATTAAATAGTTATTTATGATAGGTATAAGGGTTAAAAGTGACATTTTATTTTGTGAGAACGAAGTTCGAACCTTCGAACACAATAAAATCACTTTTACCACGTACATCATACACTATTTTTTCTACAAACACTGTCTTTTAATGTAAATTTGTATTTCTAATAATTTTTTGACATATGTCAAAAATATCGATTTGTTCTATTCGTCATTGCCAAGGTAACTAATTCACTTTTAACACTAGTGTTAAAAGTAACATTGGTCTGTCACTTTTTAACACTGGTGTCATAAAATGACATTTTCAATTCTAAAAACAAACACTAAAAATTTCTGTAGATAAAGTGCTACTTTATAAGTAGATATTGGGAAAATATATTTTTAGTGTTAAGTAATAAATTAGTTTATCTACGATCATGAATAATATAAAAAAAATAAATAAATACATCATCCCAATGCTGGGTGTGCCATTCTGATTTGTACGCAGATATCGGTAATGATGATGACATTTGTACCGAGCGGGCGTATACCAGGTGTTACTTTACATTATAGTTATTTGTGTAACAAGTGTGTAAAGTAGTACTTTTTTGGTCGAGTGCGGAAAGTGTAGCACGAGACAAAAAATACTATTTTACACACGTGTTGCATACAACATTTTTCCTACAACCGAAATGGTATTGATGTTTCTCATAATATTGAGTGTACAGGCATCCAGAAACTTCAAATACTGTTAGTACTCTTTCTCATAACACTGTACAAAATGTAATTTAAACACTTGGAAGAATCTGAGACAGACGATGATTAGTCTTCTATAATATACAAATTGTACATTTAATATTAATATTAAAAATTAGGTTAGGTTAAAATACATGTCAAAAAATGTTAATGTTCTTAAAAATTAGATTAGTACTCAATCTGTTAAAAAAATATTAGATTTGTTTCATTTATATGTATATTCATATTTCTCAATAAATTTTGTTACTTTCATTATTATTTACTACCTAATTATATACTTGACAGGTAAATTAACCAAATTTTAATGTTGCCTAGCAACGCCTATTTACTTTTCAAGCACTAGTGCGTGAAAAGTACTTTTCACGCACTAGTGCTTGAAAAGTGACACTTTGCGCACTGTAATGAGTGCGTGAAAAGTACATTTCACGCACGGTTGTAGGAAAAATATATTATTGTTTTTAATACATAATGCCCAATAAAAATCGCACAGGAAATAATAATGAGGGAATAATAGTCATTATTCGCTAAATATCGTGGGTGTACTACTAAAAGTGACCAAGTAAAAAACAGTACTTTGTGAGAAATTAGTGCAAGTATAACTTAGTAGTACCTAACAAAAGAGAGATTTAGTAGTGATTATTAGTAGCCCCAAAGGCTATTTTAAGTAATATTATCATCAATAGAAAGATTGTCGTGATAATAATTTATAAAATAAATGGATAGAAATATACGTGAATTAAGAGAAAATCACTTGCCAAAGAAAATATATAGAAAGATGAAAAATCCATTAGAAAAACATACAGAAAATGAATTTAGGAAAATATACAAATATTTATAACATAGTTTTTCTGACTATCATATTGCAAACAATACTTGTAATATTCTTATGTTGACTACAATAAAGGATATTTACAGTCCAAGAACCTTGATTACGACAATGAATCTAAAATCTAACAAAAGAAATTTTGTTAATATTTCAATACTAGCATTTAGCGTAGAATAAAAAATAAAGCATATGCATTAAGTATTACTGTAACAATTTTTTTACTCTTCAACTAAAAAACACAAAATTTTAAATAAATACATCTCAAACGTCAATCTCAAAAATGAAATTCGTATGCATTTAAAAAAGTGATATAAGATATTTCATGTTTTCTTTGGCTAATTTCCATATTCAAAATTGGTTAACCAATCTTGTCATGTTAAAAATCGAAAATATTTTTCTTCCTAGGTATGTTCAATTTTCCTCACGCTTCGTTTATTTGCCATTTTCTTCAATATGTAATCTTATTTTTCTTCTCTTCACACTTCACAATTTCACTGCTCTCACCTCACAACTGTCAAATCTGTTATTTTTCAGGTTGTCTATTTACTAGTAATCAAACCTGTATTAATCTTTCATTTCATGCTACCATATTTATTTCTGTATATATCTATTTTTAATTTAACGTTTTCATTAATAGTACAGGGTTGCAATATATATACTACTGGTTAAAATAAGCTATGCTCTGTTCAGTCTGTTCTATTTAAGTTATTCAGTAGATGGCACTGGCAACAGCGCAAATCTGAAGTAGCCGAAATTACATTGGGTAAACTTGGCTCTTGTCTCTAATTTTAGCCAATCAGAGATGTCAAAACTATTCCATATGCTCTGCAATACTGAATGGCTTAAATGGAACAAGGTATAGTAGTGGAATTATGAGCACCAGTATCACTAGTATTATATTAATCTATTTTAGTAAGTAACTCCTAGTAATTTAGTGAAAGGCTATGAGCTCGGCAGCTCGGCACTACATTTTTAAATTAACATTTCAAAATGACATATCATATGAAACGAAATTATAATAATCTTGTATGTAATATATTAGTCATAGACAAAGTATAGCAGGTACCCCGGATGATTACAACCCTTGCTCGCTTCACTCGCTTATATGGCGTCGTTTTGTAATACCATAATGTGCACAAAAGTAGTCAGCGCCGCGGACAAAAATTACAAAATGGTTACTAATTGAAACATAGCAAGGTTATGTTGTATGTCAGAATAATTTTGCAATTTCTATTTTATAAAATATTTACAAAGAATGCGAATGATAGGACGTCAAATATTATGTGATGCAGTGGGGGATGTAATAATTCTTACAAAATTACCGATTGAAGTATCAAATTTTATAAATTTCCTAGAAGATTATATGAGGAACAGATGTATAAGAAAATAACTTTTCAATAGATATCTTCTACTAATATGAAAAATTCTTTTATGTATACATATTTTCTCACTGTAAAAGATACTTATGGTATGAATAAAATTTTAGCAATGGTTGTCTGACTGCAATAATGAATTATATAAAAATGTGTTTCTTAAGTTAATATTTGAACAAGATATAATACAAGAAGCAGAAAATTGTCATAAAATTGTATAATACTTGCAGTTGTATGAAATAGAAGTCTATTTTTGACATAATTCGTCTATTTATTATAGATTTTGTACATGTAATGTTAATGTTAAAGATTCCGCTTGGAGCCTGGTATATTTTCAATGAAGAATCTTCTTCATTTATTGCGGATATAAAAGAAAGATACTAACATCATACACTGATATCATGATAAGTAGAAATTTTCTTCTTTCCAATCATTCCAGTTTTCCAACTTTTTAATCTCAATTTCCATATATTGTGCATCTTGTAACATTTTACTAATATTTAGATTATAATATAAATATGTTAAAAGGGTTTACAGAAATCACACATATGAAAAAAAAAAAATATTTCTGCCACAGTACCTTCGCTGGTATTTTGACTTTTTTTGATTGTCACATCACATATATAGCATTTTAAATATTTTCTTTATTCATTCCAATATAAAATTGTAAATTGTATCACTTTCTCGAAATGTCAAAATTGATTTGGTAATAAAAAATGCCAATTTAACCGTTAGAGGCGCTGACGCTCAAAATGTGCATATCGCCTAAAGGTACTTTGTTCAGATAACGTGATAATATTTTTATGAAAAAAGTAATTACAAAAATATGAATATTTTATATTTCTATAAATTTGACAATTGGATAATATAATAAATTTAATATGTAATTAGAAATGTCAAAAGTAGTAATAAATTATTTTATTGCTGTTATAATTTTGTATACAAATTTGATTGTAAAGCAATTAAATATTGTACAATAAAGTTCAATTATTTCACATTTCCCAGCATGTCGTTCACAGTTTAAAATAATCAAAATTACAATCGTTCGCGAATTTAAAATCCCATGTATTTTATCCACCACAAGCATTCGAATTTCAATTGAACTGCGACAAAAAAATGCAGACTGAACTAAAGAAACTTTTTCCGGCGCTAAAGCTTCAATTATTCCAACTTGATTGTATTATCAAAAGCTTTGTTTCAGCAGCGAAATTGTAGTTAGAACTTTTCATTGGAGCTTTCAGTTATCTGAAAGTCGCGAGAGATAAAATACAAAATGTTTCGTTCGCCTGGAGCCAGCTCGATAGGTAAATGAGCCGAGCGAATTTATGAAAAGGTTAGAGTAATTCGATTCTCGACAGAACGTGTTTGAACAGTTCTGGAAACACGAATGGAAAATCATTTTGTCAGTAATTCACTTGAGGCTGTGAAAATTTATAATAAATTGAACAGCTGCGAAGAATGGAAAATGTCCAGTATGTAGTTGAAAGAATACCTTCCCTATAATACGTATAGTTACATATTATCTATCACGTTTAGAAAATTCTATTTTACTGGCTGCAGTAGAGGTAGGTAGTTTTTAGAATGAGAGGCTCGCGTGTCATGACTTTTCGAATATGGTATGTATGCCATTTTATCGGTGTCTGATAATATACTTAAAAGTAGATTATCGATTTGTATAAAAAATAAGGATTTTTTATAAAACAAATATATAGGTATACAAAAGGTACCTATTTTTTAATAAATTAACTTTATTATATATCTCATATTTGTTGTTATCAGAACATTCATAGTATTTACAGTATTTAGACAATAAAATATTAGAATGTTGCAACTATTCTATCCCCATTTTTCGAAGAAGTGACATCGAAATCGAAATATTCAATAATTATACAACCAGAGGTTCGAAACAAATCGAACATACAGTTAAGTGGAAGAGATGTGTTTTCAAGTAACACATCCCACATTGATTCCGCAAACTGTCTTATTCAGATTATTTTCGAAAGCCCGAGTTGTATATGTTAAGACCATTGACGTATTATATAAATGGACAGAACGTTTATGCTGTTTTACTGTATACGCATAGACGCACACCTCAGAAAAGGACAGCGCTAGTTTTACTTATAATTTGAGACATATATGTCACTTTTACTAAACGTGACAGAACAGTAAAACAAAACAACAGATTGCAACAATGTACTTATTTGACGTTACCCAATTTCTCCCCATCACTACACTCTCTTTCCTTTTCTAAGGTGAGCGTCAATTCCTCTCTTTCAAACACATTTCGCAATCGAGTATCAAATAATGTTTTTCGAAAACTATGTCCCAAAATTAATAAAAATGTAGAGAAAATTTTGAAGGTTAAATTTAATTAATGTGACATCCAAGGAGGATCGTGATATCTATGTCACCGTGACAGCAATGTATCTAATGTATCCAATATAAGCTGGATTATTACGAATAATTGCTCCATTGTGACATTACATATAGATAGAATTATTTTTTCTAAGCAAGTAATAATAAATGGAGAGATTTAATTAAATGACCTCCGTGGTGCACTCTCTACGCCAGCAATGAGTGCCCGTGAAGTGACGCCTGGTAAACGTCCGCACGGTACAAATATGTCATCATCATTACCGATATCTCATACAAAGCAGATTGGCACACCCAGCAATGGCTAATATGTCGGGATGATATATTTATTTATACTTATTTTTTTAATTATCAAAAAATTTCACAATGTAATAGTATATTATACATAAAGGGAGAGAAGTGTATGATTTTTTTCCGAGGAGTAACTTTAATACTACGAGGAAAAAATACACTTCTCTCACGTGGTGTATATACCTACTATTTTTTCATCGCCGGGATCGAAAGTGCACAAAATTCCCGCTGAAATCAATTTTCTCTCCCGGCGGGAGAGAAAATGCCCCAATTTCCCGCTGCAATAAAATGTGCTGTTTCTGTCATGATTTTGGAGTAATAGAAACTAATTTTCTCTCCCAGTCCCGGTCGTAAAAAAAGACGTTTACATCCTGAATGGAAAAGTTTTTTTACGTTCTGTAGACATGTTAATAGTAGTTATGTAAATATCAACTTTTGTAGACAGTTTTCTAAATAGTTATTTATGCAACAAGTGTGTAAAGTAGTACTTTTTTGGTCGAGTGCGATGTTTTGAAATTGTAGCACGAGACAAAAAACACTATTTTATACACGTGCTGCATACAACATTTTTCCTACAACCGAAATGTTGTACTGTTTCCCATAATACTGAGTGTACAGGCATTCAGCATCTTCAAATATTGTTAGTGCTCTTTCTCATAATACTGTACAAAATGTAACTTAAACACTTGGATGAATCTCAGACAGAAGTGGATTAGTCTTCTATAATTGTACAAATTGTACATTTAATATGAATATTAAAAATTAGGTTACGTTAGAATACATGTCAAACAAATGTTAATGTTTTTAAAAATTAGATTAGTATTCAATCTGTTCAAAAAATGATTACTCTTGTTTTAGTTACAGTGATCATTATCACAGGTAAATTAATTAAATTTTAATGTTACCTAGCAACGTCTATTTACTTTTCAAGCACTAGTTTTTGAAAAGTGATTCTTTACACACTGTAAAGAGTGTGTGAAAATTACTTTTCACGCACGGTTGTATGAAAACTAATTTTTACAAAAAAATACGAAATGTCATAAATATTACTTGCTTATTTATATCCATGGATGTTATGATTACATACGATTCATTTGCCTGCAACCGAAATACGAAATAGCACATCTAAAATGACCTCTCAATGTATACAAAAAGTCTAATTTATTCGAAGTCGTTACTCTTATAGTTTTCGAGATAGCAGAGGTAAACTCCGTAAAACCTCATTTTTGACTGACATATCTCGGAAACTATTGAAGATCGGACCCATGTTCATTAAGCTTTTTTACTCATTTTGGTCAGTGCTTTCTGCTCAAGCTGTGGCCATCGAGTCACGGGATACTATGTATACAGAACTAAACCCAAATATTACATAATTTATTTAATATGAGTTCTACAAGATTTTTTTTTAATTTTAAAACAAAATGTTAAAAATTTATGCATATTATTTACTCGTTATCCTAGCAATGCATATTTTCGTTGACTTTTACAGAATAGTTTAGATATTATGATTTCGGGAACCCGTTCAATAAAAAATATAACTATAGATATGCATATTTTAGAGTAAACCGATTTTAACTTTCTCTGCAATTTATTGTATAAAAACAAGTTTCAGCTGCTATTAATAACAGGTTTAAAATATGCTAATAATATGCATATAAACACCGTTTTAAACTTTAGAACAGCTTTTTTCTAAACTTGTAAAATGTAACTTAGCTTTTTCGCATACATTTAGTTTCATGATTTCAAAATTATTTCTAAAAGCAATTTAAAGTAATAGTATCCATTTATTTAAAAACGCATTAAGGTTGTGGACGGACAAACCATAAATTCTTTATTTTAATATTTAAAGTTGTATTATTCTAATATAACATATGTTACACATATGTTTAAGAGCATTATTATTAATTTAGCTTAAATAAAAATCTTCTTCTATGGTACGTTCATATTTTCAAGATTGCCTACAACGGAATTTTATCTTAATGCATTTGTCAGTCCCTGTGGACTGAACCACTCAGCAAATAATTTAATTTACTACAAGTTCAATTCAATTTCTTCTAAGGTGCATTGTGAGGTTTAATTGAGACTATACTGAAATCGTTGTAAGACAATTTACGCCTTATTGTTGGTAATATGTTTCTTAACTCCTGCGTAACGTCCGGAAGAGTTCATACCGTATTAATTATAACATTTTAACTACTACTATTGAGTAATGCACTTATAATTTATTTGTTTTTTGATAAATAATGTCGTTAGTAACACATTAATTTCAGTAGGGATCGGAAACCGCAGAAAAATGGGTTCGGTTTGGGTTCAGGTTCAGAAAATTTATTTTTAGGTGGTTCAGTACCGGATCAGGTCCGGTTCGGGTTCGAAAAATAAAAAAAAATATGTATCTAACATAAAACAATTATTTTACATACTAGTACGCATGGTAAATAAAAGATGATCTGATTAATAATGGCAAAATAATATTACTTTACTTAGTAAATAGTAAAACTGAAAAACAAAAACAATTATTTAAATTAAAAATATTCGTACCAATATTTTTTTTTCTAAATAAATTTTCATTTAATGTTATATTTTTTCAGACATATTTGTCGTAGAAGTTAGAAAAAGAATTTCAGTGCAGAAAATTCCCGTTCCAGGCTAACTTGTGTACCTATAACTTCTGGCTCAATTTGCGCAACGTCACAGAGTGTAACAATTTTTGTTCCTTTCACAAATAATTAGCAGTATTTGAAAGTCTTTGGATCTTCGTAATTGATAAAAACTGTGTAATTGTTAGTTGGGTTTATTGTAGTTTTAATATTTCTGCTTAAGCTTTTTCATTATCTTTCACGAGCTTCCTAATAAATTTTTCTCATCTTCAAATAATGAAATAAAATAATAAAAATATAGGTTTTGTTTAAAGGTAATTATTTCAGTACAAAACTAAAGCTGGATTTATAATGAAGTAACGCAAAACGTAACGCAGTTGCAGTAAAGTAGAAAGTAAAGCAAGCGAACTAACTGATTTATATTGAACGCAGAAAGTCTTACTGCTAGCCAATCAGAATATGCAAAAATTTCGGCATCTTTCGTTCAACTTCGATATATCTTGTCTGAGCTTCGGCACTAGCTGGCAATATTATAAGCTTTTTATAGGTGTTTGTTGAGCATATAGAAAATAACACACAATATTTGTAAAATGACGTTTATTTATACTTTTAGTAGCATGTACACATTCATCACACTAATATTAACATCGAGATCTTTTGTCTATAATAATAGCGTTTGTCAAAATCGGGTTGATGAAAATCATGCTTGAATTTTGCTGCCCCTACAAATCTGCCGGCCTGGGCTGTAGCCTGGTCAGTCCCTACGTAAATATAGGTTTAACAGCAGTTGTGCATGTTGTCGTTTCAGTAGTTGTAGTTGCCGGTCTTCATTCTCTTCTACGAATACATTGCACTCAAATGATGACATGCTGCTCGACTACATCGACTGTTCTTCCATTTCCACTTGTACTTCTAATGGAGGCATAGAAGAACAGGATTTATCTCCGATATCTACATTTCTAAATGATCTGAACAATGAAAAAAATAATTGCAGTTTGTAATGAGAGCATTACTAAAAATATGTAATATTCACTTCCTACTACTGTGGACGTACGGCTCTAAGAAAGACACTTCTTTATAATATTCACAGTCATTTTCGATAACGTTTGATGCTGCTCCAGACGGATTTTTCATTATTTCGCTTCTTTCTTTCGAGAACCTGTCCCTCAGTACTTTCAAACGGCGTTAGACAACTTCAGCTAGAAAATAAACAAGAAACTATTATTTCAGTACATACATATTCCAAGTAAAATCTAATTTTATTATATATTTATTTTATAATAATTGTTTACTACTAATTAAATTAAATAACATTAAAAACTTACCTGTTGTACTTGTATTTACCATGTATGTATGTTAGCAATTTCCTCCCACACTTATTGTTTTTTTTATTGTTTTTGAAATCTTTAGACAATTTATCGTATAAAATTTAATTTATTTCGACAACTTTAATTATTTTTCTATTCATATTTATGTCAAACAAACAATTCTGACAGATGAGTCGGTATCGAATATCGGTAAAATAGATTACGCCCACGATCTCAGCGCAATATTTAAAATGCTGACTTCTGATTGGCCAGCGGTAGAGAAGTTTAGGTAAAGCAACGCAGAAAGATGAAAGTTAGCCAAGTCTTGCGTTGCGGCTGTTACGTTACTGCTTACTTTACTTCAATATAAATCATTCATAGCTGTAGTACATGATCATCTTTTTACCTTACCTACTGCGTTCGCGTTACCTCTTATGTTGAGTCATTATAAATCGAGCTTAATCCTATTTGCCACTATAAGACACAGAAGTAAAACATGTTCAGTGAACCCGGTTTTTTGAACCCGAAAATAGTAGGTTTGGTTCCGGTTTGGGTTCATGTCGGCCAAATTAATTGTGGTTCGGGTTCTGGTTCAGGTTCACAAAAAAGGTTGGTTCGGAACGGTTTTCGGTTCAGCTTCAGTTCGGTTTCCGTTACGTTATCACCTACGAGTAACAAAGTAACATAATTTATACACTTATAGCCACTGTGATTAACTTTTCAAGTGTATAATGGGATGAATTTGACCCCAGCTTCCATAATTAATTAAACCACTTTTTAAAAATAAATTCTTGTTTTCTATCTAATATCACGTCTATAAAATAGTTTTTCAAAATTTTATTTGAGAAAAAAGTTCCCGTACGTCTTCTGGCATCCACAAAAAAGTCTAATTTACTCAAAATGTCCAAGAAATGAAGACCGTCAACTAGTATTCAGGGACGGACTGGCTCTTTGAACTGGCCCGGGAAAATAAGAAACGGAGCGGCCTCCCCTTAGTGAAAAAAGAATTGTAATGGATAAGTTAACTGTAGTTCGAATTCTTTCGATTTATGAAGACATTAAATTGATTTTTTAATAAATAACTTTGTTTATATTGAAAATTTTATTATTTATTATATTTCCAGGGCCCGGTTTAATAAAACAAATTAATTTATGATTAAATTTTACTTCTAAAGTAGGTACTTAAATTTAAGCACATGTTTGTATTTCTTTCATTGATTGATTCACTTGCGAGACTGATTCTATTAATTGTTTTTACAAGTTCTTGTTTTTACCTTCCGTCACCTTTATACGATTTTACTATTTTTACGATGATGTCTGTATGTCTGTATGTATGTATGTATGTATGTATGTATGTATGTATGTATGTATGTATGTATGTATGTATGTATGTATGTATGTATGTATGTATGTGTATGTGTGTATGTGTGTATGTGTGTATGTGTGTATGTGTGTATGTGTGTATGTGTGTATGTGTGTATGTGTGTATGTGTGTATGTGTGTATGTGTGTATGTGTGTATGTGTGTATGTGTGTATGTGTGTATGTGTGTATGTGTGTATGTGTGTATGTGTGTATGTGTGAATGTGTGTATGTGTGTATGTGTGTATGTGTGTATGTGTGTATGTGTGTATGTGTGTGTGTGTGTGTGTGTGTGTGTGTGTGTGTGTGTGTGTGCGTGTTCGTGTGTGGGTGTGGGTGTGTGGGTGTGGGTGTGTGGGTGTGTGGGTGTGTAGGTGTGTGGGTGTGTGTGTGTAACAAAACTTTCGTCTGTGATAACTCTAATACTACAATTCCAAAAATTATAATTCTTTCGTATTCCTCTTCGTTGCATCCATATGAAGAGCTGATTAGATTTTGGTTATAATTGGTCAACCGGAAGTACCTTCATTTGGAGATTTTAACAGTTTTTCTTGAAAAAACGATGTTAAATATCATTTTTTCACATTTAATGTTATTATAAATATTAAAGAACATTTTATTCTCTATACGATTTGACTGCATTTTATACTTCATAGAGTTATAAAATTATAAAGAAATTAAATTTCATAAATTAGATAGCTATGCTAGAAACAGCTATTATATTAAGAAAATTCTGATTGAAAGATGTCAGTGTCAATTGATATATTCGTAGCATAAATATGTCATCATCATTACCGATATCTGCTCGTACAAAGCAGATTGGCACACCCAGCAGTGGGTAATATGCCGTGATGATATATTTATTTATTTTATTTATTTATAAGTGTTATAATTTTATTCGAAACCTCGGAATATAGGATGTTTTTGCTCGAAACTTTGTGTATGGAGTTGTGTAAAATACATATAGGTAACTGTCGAAAGGTAATGTACATACAAGAAATTGAGAATCTTTTGCAAGGAACTTTCTGTATGGATTTTATAGAAAATACAAAGGCATTTACGAAAATTGTACCGGTAGGTACCGCATCTACTGACTGTGTTCGAAAACACGAGTGGTAAGAAGTTTCCGTGTTCAAAAATTGTACAATATCTACCAGATCCATCTACCGGATTCATGAAGAATCTAATCTCAAAAAAAAGGTAGTGATGCAAAGCGAAGCGCGCGCGTTAAAAGTTTGTTAACTATATCAAATTTCTAACCTGTTTCAAATTTTTTATAGGTTAGGGATCAACCTTGTTTACCACTTGCGTTTTTAAAATATCGATTCCGGTAGCTATAACCTGATAAACAGCTGTTTACCAGTAACTGTTCACCGGTAGAATTTTCGTATAACTGACGGAAGGTAATGTGCTGGCCGCATCAGATTTTTTGTTTACAAATGAGGTAAAGTATAAAGGAGCACCATCTTCTTTTTCTCAGGCACTATCATCTTCTGATCACCTCAGACCACGACTTTTTAATCAGCTTTACTGGTATTTGAGCCCTGCATTCAACCATTGCAAAAACCGTATCTTTTAACTGAATATTTTTTAGATATTGTGAATATAATGTTATTATTTTTTAGATATTGTGAATATAATGTTATTATTTTCTTGAGTTAGGACCTTTTAAAGCATATATTTACAGATTTTCACGTTTTGTATTATGTTTTGATCCATATGTTGGCTAAATCTGTGAGATTTAGTGGTAAGAATAGAATAAACCAGTCATATGGTTATCGTCACTCGAAAGTTGCTCATCTATTTTATGATGAGAAGCTTTATCTACAGTAAGAATCGTGTTTCCTTCTAATTTATTCACAAACTTTATAGAATAGAACCAATCCTTGAAAATTTCTTTAGTGATCCACAAGCTTTTCTGACCGTAATAGCGAACAGACAAATGTGTGTTCTTAAATGCTCTAGGATTTCGGGATTGTCGTTTGTATTGCTGCAAAGTACAAAGGGTTTTTTTTTACAAATTTTATCCGGTTGCTGCTTTCTCGTCAGCATGAACCAAAGACTTGTCAGAGAGAAAACTCCAAAATAATTTGAATTCGTCTGAATTATAAATTTTCTTGTTACCTAAACCAAGATATTTTATTATCTATTGCAACTCAATTCGGAATCGTTCCAAAGCTGTTTCGTCACTGGAAAGTGTTTCTCGCGTTATTTTAAAGAATGTATTCCAAATCGTTGCTGTAACCTGTGAAACCATCCTCTACTGGACACAAATTGGTTGTTTTTCTTTAAATCGGTGTATAACTGGGCTTAAAAATATTAAGATTTTTTAAAAGCATGTTGTCTATGTCTCTGTTGCAAAAACGAAGAGTACACGACATCCTCCACTTCTTTATGTTTTCCTCAAACTTGGGGTATAACTGGGCATAAAAATATTTATATTTATCTGAAGCATATGATACTTATCAAAAATAGGTGCTAGGCCCACGGGCCTCTCGGAAATTTCCCGATTTCTCGGTGGCCCTGTCCGTCCCAGTATGTATTGTCAAATACAAAGATGCAATCTATAAAAACTTTCCTGTTTCTATATGTATGGTTTGCAATTAATGAAAAATTTGACTAAAGTTATGAAACATCAATTTAGGTACACGATGTTTCACAAAAATTTGAAAGGTTAATTAAAATTTACATATGGATATTGTAAATAAGATAATATTTATGTCGTTGTAATTATTTTTCAGTATTAAAATTTGCGTTTCCATCTAAATAAAAAAGTACAATTTCCTATTGAATAGAACAGATGAATAATAGTATTCTACTTGCTTGTAATAGTGTTATTATTCATTTGGATAAATTACAACAATATCATGCTGCTGAATAAAAGCCATCGCCATCATTGCCCGCTTTTTAAATAAAACGCTATTACATTTTAATAGAGAAGGTTAGTCAATATTGTAGTTTCTGTAATGAACCATAAGCTTACAGTGCGTTCCAAACCATCAGGCACAATAGTATTTTTTGTTAATAGTTGTCGGATGCAGGATTTGAACATGGAAATCAAATTTCATGCTCCATAAGCAAGCGAATCATCACTGACCGAATATGTATAGTAAAATGAGTATTTGCAAAGAGTACAAAATTTCCAGCCGTTGCTCAAAGGACAACTTATACCTTATAAATTAATTTCATTTTACAAGAAAAGCTTTCTACTAACTAAACATCTTGGTTTGTATTTATAAAGTAGAAGAAAACTTCAAAGAAAAGCTGTATAGAAAATTACTTGCCAGTATGAGCACGATGAACAAACTATTTTAATTACTGTTTCAATTATGAACATGTTCTGTACACAATATCAGTTTATTAAAGTACCTACATGCTAATGGAAAATGTTTATAAAGTATAAATATCTCGTAAAGAATACTCTCCATAAAGGACCAGATGCTTTTAATAAGATTATAATCTATACTATAAATGTTTACTTTATATTCGACTAGGGACACATCTTACTTTATTAACTAATTATTTTATGAAAATATCTTGTTCCAAGGCAAATAAATATCTGGTACGTAATATCTTGATAATTATTTCTAAATGAGCGGATAAAGTAACAAGTAAAAAAGGACGGTTTAAATGCTTTTTAGGCATAGTAAGTGTTATTAAATATGTATTTGCGACGGCGGGATGGCCTCTGGACGTAGAGGTCGCGGATTTAAATCGGGTGAAGTTGTAATTTTTCTCGATTGACCTTTTTCAGTAGCTTACACTCTTGTTAGCATTCCAAGTTGTGATTTGGGATACAGTTAATTTGGCAACCCCTAATTATCAGTACCGATTAAGGGCTGTAACAAGGGCTTGCGTTAGATTGACTGACAAAACAGATGGTAGTAACGTAAAACCCGCGGCAAAGTATAATTAAAAATAGTAGTGTGTGTTTGCCATGAAAGTCACCATTGGGACAAAACTCGAAATAGGTACAAACTACATATTATATAAAATAAGTATTTATGAAACGAGTATAATTTGTATTCCTTTTAAAACTTCTCTAATGAGATCTAGAACGTTTAACTTGATAACTTCGACGTAGATTAATGTGATAATTTGTAATAAAAAATTAAAAAATATATTTTGAGCTGCCACCTGTTAAATTAAATTACTATGACTATTAAAACAAAAATTTCAAAGACAATTGATCAACAAAAGTTATGTGCACGAGTGTCAGAAATTTGTACATTAGAAATAGTACACTGAATATAAAATTTGTTAATGTTTATAGGTATCGCAAGTTAGCACGTTACGTTATATTATATTAATTATGTAAATTTGTAAATAATTACTTACTGTGTTCCACAGAAATACCGGTACATATTTAAAATTTGTAAAAATCATAAAAGAATAGAATAATACCTTAATTAAACTGGTCCAATACGTTTGCTATTTCATGAAAATAAATAATGAAATTTTGATTAACACATTCATAGAAATAACTATGAAATGCAATGGGCTGTTTATATTATATTTTATCTGGTTGGAGGTAGGGCATTAAAATGTAAGTGCAATAGTGAAAACATGGTGTCAAAATTTGTAGTTGTACGTGAGATATTAATTTTTAAAATTTCAATTACCTACCCGAGGATGTTTTTCAAATATGTAGTTAAGTTTTTGCTTATTCTAGTTTCATATATTGTACTTTGTTCTTCCGTACATAGAAAAACTAGGATTAATAATTTATTTAGTTGTAAATAAGGAAATATTACAGCCATCCTTTTCATGAAACTATTATAATAATAGCGTTATTATAAAGTGCACATTTACATTATATTCGTAAGAGGTTAAACCTCACTTTTAACAAAAGCACCCTATAAAACTGGATTTGTAATATGATGGGGCTTTGAGATCATGATGATTAGGGTTGATAAATTGTTAGTAAGCAATATAGATAAATATTTGAACTTGTTACATACATGAGTATTTTGGAGAAGATTGCACTAAAAACATGCTAGAATATGACCAAGAAGCGATTGGACTCGAATATGAACGAAGGGAGCGGAAATTGCCGAGCGAATACAATAAGAATATTCTGGGTCGATAATTGGGAGTATATGGGGAAAAGTAGAACATTCCGGAATTTAAATGGTCAATAATACAAGCTATGAAGCGCGTCTGAGTGGTATGTAATTAGAATTGGTAATAGTCATATGGTACGAATATTCGGTGCTATTCTGTAACTTTATCATTATCTCTTATCGATCGTTAAATTAATGACAATCGTTTATTTTTAATGATCAAGTTATCGATTGTCTCAATTTTCGTATTCTACAACTACAATCATTTTCTTTGTCATTTATTTGACAATTTTACGCATTTCGCGCTCATATGAACTTAGCAGTCATTTACCAATATTTCAATTCTATAATTATTGCGTTGTATTGTAATATTGTATATGTATATAAGTAAATATGCGCTCACAGAATTGCAAAAAACAAAATAGTTTTAACATTATAAAATGTACTTACCTAAAATTTTCCAAAATAGATAAACAGTACCTAATTTAAGAAAGAGTAATATAAATTTTTTTAGTTTTAAATAATTATATAGGTACATTGTTCTATTGAGCCTCTTAATACCATTATTTTTTATTGATTACAACAAATGATATTTTATTGATTATTGCTCAAGAATATTCATTGCACAAATTAATCCAACATGAAAAATTATTATGTAGTATTTTACGAAGAATAATTATGATTTACTATCATATATATTTTTATACATTTAAAAACTACGGTGGAATTTTGAAAGCTGAGTGATTTTATATTTTTTTCTTTCCACCGATATTCCCCTGATGTACTGTTAAAATTTAGTAGAAAAAAGTAAAAGAAATATCATTCCATACGCATATTTCTCTGGCATTGTTATATTGAAAACTATAACTGTAAAATTATTGATTACAACAAAGAATATTTTATTGATTACAAGAATGAATCCAACAAAGGAAATTTAATCAACATTTTAATAATAGCATTTTGCGAATAAAAAAATACAATAAAATTGTGGCGGAAATTATAAATGTATAGTTTCGAAGGGGCCTCGTATGTCATAAAAATTGCTCTGGGCCTCGCGGTTTCTAGCAGTGGCCCGGCCCCCGGATGTCATTTCTACCATTTTGCAGATGAGTCTTGAGTGTTATGATTAAATATTGGGCGAGTTCTCGGATTACTTAAAAGATTTGTTTAAAATTTTCAAGGAGAAAGGGTCACTTGCATTTCTTAGTGCCTTGTGAATACATAACCTAAATCTACAAATGACAAAAATATAAATAGTACGAATTATATTATATATAATATAAAATGCTTACTTGTATATTCTTTCCATTATGTATATTGTATTGAAATACAAGCGATATAATATACTAACTGCTATTTTCATCTGATTTTGACATTTGTTATCGATCATTAATATGATAACGACAGCATATTACTGATCGATAAATTTCGGTGTGTTATCGACTATCGTTAACCAATTTTAATGATCAAGTGACTTACAGAATCCCAATTTGAATTGCAATCGATCATTACCTCGATAATGATCGATAAATAATAATGATTGAGTTACAGAATAGCCCCGATTGAGTGCGAATATATTTGTTCTTATTGTTGTGTTTATTGTTATATAGTCTATTTGTTAAGTGTTTTAATATTAGAATTGTGTATATACGACATATTAAAATAAATAAATAAATATATCATCATGGCATATTACCCATTGCTGAGTGTGCCAATCTGCTTTGTACGCAGATATCGGTAATGATGATGACATATTTGTACTGTGCGGGCGTTTACCAGGCGTCACCTCACGGGCACTCATTGCTGGCGTGGAGAGTGCACCACAGGGGTCAATTTTGTTCCATTTAAAAATCTAAATATTTGGCGTCGGTCGGGATCGAACCCGGTTCCCTAGATTATATTAGTGTGTTAAAATAGATTAGTGATTTACATTTTAACTAACATTAAATACGCACACAATATTTTTTGTCAGTGATGGTTTGTAAGTACGTACATATGCAGATATATTTTAATCTGCTAGTATCCCTGATTACAGACACGGTGCTTGAATCTTTCAAAATATTTATCTATTAACGCATACTATTACTATTTTATTTTTATAAAATTATTCTACATCTTCTAAATAATATAATAATAATAATATAATAGATCATTAAATTTTAAATAATAAGAAAATTATACCAACAATAGTTAAAAATACTATACTATCCATTTCAGAATATTATACACAATTGAGTTTGAAATTCAATAACTTTCTTAAAAAAAATCATAAATTATGTAACACACTTACAATTACGGACCACACATTTCTACGTAATTATACTAATTTTCATATATTTAAATTAAGTATTATAAAAATAATTACAATGAATTTAATTTTAGTAATATTTTAATGTTTACGCGCACGGGCGCGTTGCGCGCTTTTCGATAAAGAATATTAAAATTAAACTACTCAATTTCAAATAAAAATTTATTAATATTTTATATAAAAAATTGTGAAGCAACATGCCACATTTCAATTCTTAATTATTAATAGAAGCTGAGATCTAACACTTTTACTTTCTTAATTGTTACACACAAAATATTAATAAAACGAAAAAAATAACGTATAAATTATTTACAAAGCACATGGCAACAACATATTAAAATTTAAATTTTCTTCATTCATACATACTGATAATAGACAATAATAAATTTGAGCATTTCTTCAAACGCGATAAAAATGGAGTCATTTTTTATATAAAGTAATTATTTTTTATTAATAAATTTAAAAATATGAAAATTGGTATAATTACGTAGATGGTCCATAATTGTAAACATGTTTCATAATTTATATATTTTTTAAAAATAATTTATTGATTTTCAAACTCAACTGACTATAATTCTGAAATGGATAGTAGTAATCATCATAATACAGCATAATACTCGTATGTGCATACAAAATATTAATATTTATTATTATTGAGGTTGGATATGCCGCAAAACCATAAATACAATTTATTTGCGATAACAACTATTTACAGGCAAAACATAGTTAAATTAAATTTAAAAATCATCCATATCCACATTATCAAACCGTTGCAAATCCACACTAACGGTGTCGGTAGGTACTTGGGTGTCTTAATACAGGTTAAGCTAAGATTTTAGTTCCTCAACACTTCGGTTTACTTAAATGAACTTTAGTAATACGTGAAGAGGGAGCTTAGCGCTTTGAATCCAGCGGTAAAGTTTTAACTGGATCAATTATTTCATTCTTATTTTACGTGAAACGAACAATTATCTTCTTGCTACATACAGTCTTTGCTTTCTTGTCCCTTTCGTCATATCCTATTCTCCTATAGATAAGAAATACATAAGTAATAATGTCTTCGAAATAAAATTCGTAAAAACATTCTTCCAGCTTATTTTATTCACTATTTTTGAACGTTGTACATAAGCTGTTACATTTTTAATCGGCCAGTGTTCCTTAATTATAAACATGTACTCGGGTGTGGTATTCCTAAATCAAATCCAGATAAGTGAAGTCATGACATATTAGACTGGTCTATAATATTATAAAAAAGCAATATTTTATAATTCCTTTTTAATATTCATGAATTAATGTGAACTCTTATTGTTAAAAAATCCTCTATATTTTGAAAGTTATACTAATTAATTATACTATTAAAGTATATTTATTTAATTAACTAATACCTACACATTTAGCGAACATCAATTTTCATTATCAGCATTAATTTCACTGACAATTTTGTCAATTTTGTCTCCGAAATAATATTTCACTAATCAGTAATACGCCAGCAATGAGTGCCCGTGAGATGAGGCCTGGTAAGCGCTCGCATGGTGCAAATAGGTCATCATAACCGATATCTGTGTACAAGCAAATTGGCACACCCAGCAATAGGTAATAAACCGTGATGATATATTTATTTATATATTTATTTTAGTATTACTTTATTTGAATTTTTTGGAGACAAGTAAGCATTAAAAATTATGACGGTAGGTACATTTATATAGGTAAATATATCGTATAAATTGTAAAAAACATTGGTACGTATTACGAGCGTACTTTTATAATAGAAGAGCTTTTATGGAGCTCACTCCTCACTAGAATATAATGTAAAAGCGCACACCATAAAAGCGCTTTTATGAGAAAAGTGCGCTCGTTGTTTGTATATTATTTTTTTAATAATATCATTTACTACTGTTACATATATGTATCGAGAAGAAGTTTAACTCTTTTTACCTTCCGCTACCCTTGGTAAGGGAGGTATAGGGATCGTGTTGAAAATCACATATCGAGATTTTGGTAAATGACCACGTTTTAAGGTCTCTAGAATCCAATTTTAACATTTTCACGATGATGTCTGTGTGTATGTGTGGATCCTCCACTCTAACTCAAATACCATCATTCAGAAAATTTTGAAACCTTGTATTTCGAACTTTTACTATAATGGAAATAGCCCATTAGATTTTGCTGTAAATCGGAAAACAGGAATTGGCACATTACTAGAAGCTCAAAATGGTTTTTCTTCGAAAAATACCTTTAAATGTTATTTTTTCGAGATTAATGTTATTATAAAAATTAAAGATTAATAAATTTTCTACTGATTTGCATTAATACTTTTTCTATATATTTTGTGGATAAATTTATAAAATTATCTATAATTTAAATCCCAGAGCCTACGCTTTAAACAAACAAAATTCCTTCGTTGCGCAGTATTGTATATAACTGACAGATAAATGTCACTATCAAAGATCATTTCAAATTAATAATAGTAATGTTTTAAAAAGAAAAAAGTAAATCAAATAATAGGAAAGGAAATAAATACAGTTTCCAGCATATGTAAATATTCAGGTATGTACTTAGTTTAATAAAATTTAATGACTCGCAAAAAAGTTTAAGCTGATTCTCATTTTTGGATTAGTGAATTCTTTTTTATCTCAGCATTTAAAATTTAATCTTCATTTTATTATCAAAAAATCTGATGTGGACACCACACGACTTCCTTGTACACAAGACCAATATGAAGAAGAAGTATAGACCCAATTATAAAATTGCACGTGTTTGACGTAATTTGACATTAACATCTATTTTTTATTTTTTTGTTGTTTTTTGTCCTAATCCATAGCAAGCTTCATTCAAAAACCAAAAAGTATATAAGTTTTAAATTTACATATCTCGCTTATAAAAAGGGCTAATTTAATAATACTTGATGTACTAGACGCAGAATTTAATTATCTAAAACTCTTATTTGAAGCATTTACTTCTAAAATCAAAATGAAACCATTTTATTCAAGAAAAACTGTGAACAACTTCAGGTAATATATCATATCATAACACCGGTTAGTCTGTTTTAATCAAATTCTGCTATGTTATTCCAATTGATATAAAAGTCTTATATACCAAATTTGAAACGTTTTGGATTATATTTTAATATAGTTTTTCATTAAAATCTATTATAGGCTTCAAATAAAGTACCATTTCTGGAAATTATGTAATGACCAAAAAGGGAGGTGCACAACTAGATGTTATAGTAGTCCTGAATACAAAATTTCAACATTCTACGGCTTACCGTTTTTGACTTATGCGAGATACATACGCACGTACGTACAGACGTCACGACGAAATTAGTCAGAATGGATTCAGGGATGGTCAAAATGGATATTTCCGTTGAAATCTTAAAACATAATTTTTTCTCGATTACAATACTTCCTTTACTTCGTACAAGGAAGTAAAAAGGTAGTTACTTGGATTAGATAAACTGCCAAAATTAGAGTAAAATTCGCTAATCCAAAAGTAAGGATTAGCTTAATTTTTTTTGTGACTCGGAAGGTAAATGGCGGGAGGTTTTGTTTTGGCCACACCAGATTTTTTTAACTGTTTCCTAATTTTTTTCCTTGTAAACATATAAACTATTGAACTATTACACGGATTTTAATGAAACTTTCAAGGATAGTAGTGTCCAAAAGCCTACTATCTAACTTAGTTTAGCCCTAGATTTTGTTATATGCGTATGCCACAAACTTTTGTTCAAAAACACTACACTTTCATATATTAATACACTTTGTTCCAGATTAGAATATACGAGTAGTATTATACTCATAGGAGCCCTGCATCAAAAGAATTGGCCTACAACTTATTTTTCGTACCTCCGTCCAATTTGACTAGTATTACAGAACTCAAAATCGTCCAGAAATGTGCTGTTGCTGACCTAGGCCAGCAAAAGGAGTTGGCATTACTGTTATGGTGATATGTCAATTTAAGATTATTTTCAACACAAGAATTAGCAAAATGTTTACAAATTTTAGGGCTAAATCTTTAATTATTGTAACTTAAATAACTAAATTTTGTCATAAAAATAATAATATGCTGTCATTGCTGTCATCTCGTATAAATTAATTATAGGTTCCAACTTTAGGACTAATTTGTTTCGTTTGTTTTGTAACTACAACTAACTTCACTTATTACAATTGAGTTTCCGCTATCTGTCATTGAAAATATGCTAAAGTATATAAAATATATATATATATATATATATATATATATATATATATATATATATATATATATATATATATATATATATATATATATAACTAATGTTTGCAGGATATATTTTCAATAAATATAAAATAATTACGCATTTTAAGCTCAAATGTAAGTAATTATAATTAAACTGGCAATGCAAAACCGATAAAAATATATGTTAATTTTTTTAGGTTTTGTAAAATAGAATAAAGTGTTGAAAAATATACGAAGAATTTTTGGTACAAAAAATCTTGTGTATCACACACCCAGAAACTGTTTTGCGAGATCTCGTATTTGTCAAAATAAACTCGTTCTCGCAAATATTCAGTTTCTGGACTAGTGATACAAATAACTATTTTACAAGGCATCTACACATTTATTAATGATAATATCGTATGTAGTAACATAAGTATGCTCTACAACTCGCTATAGTGGCTATTATTATCTCGGATGATTACAACCCTTCCTTGCACCGCTCGCTCGTGTTGCACATTTGATCATCGGTAATAAGAGCATCCACTATAACGTCGTTGTATCATTAACTATTAATTATCAATTTAGTTAATATAACTAATATTAGTACGCATTTGTAGGTATACATTCATGATCTGCTGAAGAACAGTTGCAGTTATGTGATAGATCGATTTATAACCTTCAGTGAATAAAGCCAAATGATCAAAGTTGGGTGTTAAAATTGCTGTGCTACACGGAGTACGATAGGTGACACAATTCTGAAACTAGGTTCTCATTTTCATCCGTTTGAAAATAGCAAATGGAACTGCATAAGAATTTTAAACACCTACGCCTGGCTTATGTAAATTCATATGCAACATTCCTGTAAGAATATAATGCGCTAGTGCTTAAGTTGTACTCACTGAACTCGTATATATATATATATATATATATATATATATATATATATATATATATATATATATATATATATATATATACTGGAATGCGCTGTCAGCTTCATATTGTGCAAAAAGACAAAGCATGACAGGGTTTTTCCGTCTTTGTTTTATACATTTATAAAAATTTATTTTCATTGACTAATGTCAAAAAGTTATAATCCTTAGTGCATTTTCCATGCTGTTATTTTAATCTTATTGCCGACACTAAGGTTTCCCGTACTTGCATTTTCGCTTGTATTGGAGTCAAAACGGTTGGAAACATTATTTATTTCAAAAATCTACAAAAAATTGTCTTATAATGTCTATATCTATTGTATCTGGTTTAAGACTGCAGTGGTGTGAAAATAAGAGTAGCTTGATCTTGTTGTTTAAATAATATCAGGATATTACCCCATCAGAAACCAATATCAAACTGCTTCTATCTTCGCACCACTGCAATCTTAAATCAGATACAGTATAGATGTACTTATTTTGAAATGGATTTCTATAATTTCAAGTAAAAATTTGATTAAATAAATATTCAAGAATGGACTATGCAATAACTTTTTACCCTTGCGACTTTACTTTTATATTAATTTTTTGACATTAACATTATTATAATAATTATGTTTTATTGTTTTATTTAATTTTATATTCAGCATGTAGGACTGATGTGCCAGTACGTATAGGAGGGAAACCCCCCATGTTGTTATTGCTCTCGGCCTGTTTTGTTCCTATAGGATTCTCGCACCATGACACATTCCAGTAATATAATATTGAGTTCAGTGGTCGTTGAGGTGGTCGTACTGCATTGTACATTTCGTTTTCGTTTCTTCGGTTTGCCTCAATATTTAAAGAGAAGTAAGCATTCAATTTTGTGTTTTTATTAGAAATAACCATTTTAAATTCTTCGCAATGTGATCAAATTAGTTTTGTGTTGAAGTCTTTGTTTGACGAATATATTAAAAAAATATTTTAGCTGAAATGATATTTTCTAATATCATTTATTTTTAAAGCAGCAATTTATGAAATCTAATGAAATTAATATTTAATTAGGTTTTTCATCTAACATTAATAATAACAACCAAAACAAAGAAAAAATCAACACTTTTTTGTTTAATGCTAGTAGGTGCTATAACGGTAGTTAGCATTTAGTTTTTAATACTTCAAATTTGAAATAAAAGAATAATAATATTTACTAATGACATTATTTTTTATATCTAATAAATAAATAAATAAATATATCATCACGGCTTATTACCCATTGCTGGATGGATATTTGTACCGTACGGGCCCTTACCAGGCGTCACCTCACGGGCACTCATTGCTGGCGTGGAGACCTGACACTAATAAATGTAGCTATTTGTTTTTAACAGTGTAGTACAAGCATAATTCCAATATTGATTAATTATGTATATCGGCAACTTTTCACAATAAGAAGAATAGTATGTACAGCAGTTTGACCTGCATTTAGGTTGTTCGAGTATTTGCTAAAGTTGGATTCTATGATCGTTCATCTCTATGCTCTTTAAATACAAAGCTCACGAGCATGGTGGCAATTTACAATAAATATTCGATGATACGGTGGAGTACATATGAAAACAATAATTTAAGTAAAATGGAAGTGAAATCGATGAGACAACTAAATTGCTTTGTGTAATACGCTTTCGAAGAAAGGATCAACTACTTTTAAAGGACAAATCCTTTACAATAGAAACGGATTTCGTTCGATCGTATAAATTCAAGTTCTTCCTCTTTAAATTCTGCTCCAGGATATTTCGCTGGAAATTATTCTTTGCACAGAAAAGAAAAGTGCTTTATAAATTTAATCACAAGGAATAAACTTCTGATTGTACCATCTCAAGAAAACAGATCTAATAACGCTTAACAATAATAGAGTTACTTTTATTCAGTAATGAAATAAATATACGTTACGGTTTATAGATTCTCGTCAATGATTCCAGTATATTTAAAAAGGTGTAATGCAGTTTTTATGAATATCCGTTTTAGGAGAGATATTATTTTTGTAAAATGGGCTTATTATACTAATTCGGTTTCTATTAAACTTATCTAGTAGTGCATTAATTTGTAAAAGTATTAGTGAAAATATAAGTACCTAGTATATGCATCAGACAGAAATTTTTATAATTTCAAATTAGATTGGACATCACGTGTAGGAGCACAATTCATTTTTGTGCGTAAGAATAGGTATATAATTTTTACAAATACTCATACGTTATTAGAAAATGGCGAAAAACTGAATTTGCTCGATATTTTCATTTTGACATTACTTCTAAACTATCAGTAATCGAGAAAATGTTTCAAATAAAAAAGTTATTGTCTATCCAGTGGCGTACGAAAATAATTTTTCAATCGGTAAATGGGATCCGGTACTCATTTTCAATTTATTTTTTCTGAAAGTTTTAATAAAATGATGAATTTTAACTTTTGTTACACTTTCCAAATATAGTTTGTGAAATATAATTTTTTTTTAAATTTAATTAATTTTGTGTGACGTCATATCTGTAATTTTACTTCGCCTACTGATTAAAGTTGTTTAAATATGTCAATGTCATTAATTGTGCCAAAAATTGATGTCAAGGAGGGTTAACTAGTGACAGCTGTCACTTTTAGAAAACTATTGTTGTACCTTGTCAAAGGAAAAATCTGTTGTTATAAAGATTTTAAATATATATATATATATATATATATATATATATATATATATATATATATATATATATATATATATATATATATATGTTTTATTTTAATAAAAATGATAAATGTTTCATAGATTGTCATGTAAAATAGAACGACATATAAATATATGGATTTTATTTTCACAAGTTATGAATAATATAAAATTATATTCTTTTCGCTTTGTACACTGATACAAAAATACAGTTGTGACGTCATATCGTTATAGTGCTAATCGTTTTTATTAAAATTATGAATTAGTACCAGACCCCATTTTCGAGATATAATACAATCTTATATTTTTTTAAATGGAACCCATATTTTATTCTTACCAAAAAAAAAATAATTGATTTTTTCTCTTTCGAATGGTATAGGGCGCGAGCAGACACGTGACTCGAGAGACCTTGACGTGCTTAGAATCAGCTGATTTGTGTGCGCATGTCATTTTGACAACAACAATGGCACGTTGACAATACCAATTGTTTTGATTTTGAACTGCATTGATGTTATTATTTTACAATTTCTAAGCGGTAAAACATATGAAATTAAAAATAATAACATTTTAGCGGTTCAAAATTAAAATAAATCAAAATATTGGTCTTGTCAACATGACATTGTTCTTGTCAAAATGACATGCGCACACAAATCAGCTGATTCCAAGCACGTCAAGGTCTCTCGAGTCACGTGTCTGCTCGCGCCCTATAAGGGTTATTGGGGTGTATTCTGTAAAAAAAATGTTAATTTTAACATGCCTTTAAAAAATTATATTTTAACATGACTGTTAAAAATAATTTCGTTTTTTGGTATTCTCTACGCGAAAATTTAACACGGCTGTTAAAATCATAAATTTTAACATGTCTGTTAAAAACTAGAATGAAGTGATCAGCAAGATAGAAAAAAGGCACGTCTTTACTAAAGTCATGCAGTTAGTAACCATAAAACAAATAAATAAACATGATAAAAAGAGTAAACAACTGTCAGTTTATGTGTCACTTTGAAATTTTAGAAAACGAATCTGTCTGTCACTTTGAAATTTTAGAAAAACAAATAGAAATAATGCAAGAAAATAAATAAAAATCTGCTGCACAATCATGTCTCATTTTTTAGGTTCCATATTAAAAATGAATTACATTGAAATTGTAAATTTTTAGTTATCATTAGGTATGTAAAAATTCTTCTTCTTGATCCTCAGAATTGACTATCCAAACGTTAAGTTACGTTGGTTTGGCGAACAACACAGGAATAAGCAATTTTAACTGCATTTAATACCTACTTTATAACAAAGAACTATGTGTTACGATACATCTAAATTGTGCTCTCGGTATACCATTCAAATATTCAGTTGTGAATCTTTCTCGAATTATATTAATTAAATATTTCTACTGGCATCAAGCTGTCATATACAGACATACGATGGAACAGGTGACCGTTATTAAAAAATATACCCCGTAAAACAGTTGTATATTGTATTAAATATCACCTAGATATTTTTTATCATCATCCATGGTAATTTTCTTTCTTTTTCTATTACATTTTCATTAATTAGAAGTGCAACATATTCAAATGCTGTTATAATTTTATTGTATAAACATATGTTAAAATTTTAAAGGCATCGATTTGAATGACGTTAAAATATGCAGTTTTAACACCTAATTTTAACAAGTGTGTTAAAATTTTAACAGAATTGATAGTTACAGAATAGAAAATACATTTTAACAGCAAGTTTATTATTAACATACTGTTTAAAATTAACAGTTTCCTTACAGAATACACCCCAATGTGTTTTAAATTTATTTTACCCTCAAAATCTTAGATTTTTCATTATTTTTCACGATATTTCTTATTTTATTGTCAGTAATTTCATTAGTTTTGTGTAATACTATTTTATTTTACTTAAATAACTTATTTCATAACCTCCCTGTTTCATAATTTAATTTTAACTCTATATTTTCAAATTCACGTAAGTAGGTACACCAGATATGATTAAAAAAAAAATGGAACAAAAACCCTTATACCAATCGAAAGAGAAAAAATAAGTATTTTTGTGAAGCAAAAATCAAATATGGGTTCCATTTAAGAAAATTTAAGTTTGGGTTCCATTTAAAAAATGTAAGTTTGTATTATATCTCGAAAATTTACCGATAGAAAAAGTATTTTCGTACGCCACTGGATAGACAATAAAAATATCTAACTTTTTTATTTGACACATTATTCTCGTTTACTGATAATTGAGAAGTAATTTCCAGCAAATTCAGTTTTCCACCATTCTCTAGTAACCTATGAGAATATTTGTCAAAACAAAAACACATCTATTATGGTCCCCCAAAGGTGCACCACACATCCCATTTAACCGAAGTCGTATCTCTTATAGTTTCCGAGATTTCAATGATGGCCTTCGAAATCCGGACAGCCTTATTTATACGGACCACTACCTGTTATCAAAAATAGTTCGTTATAGCCGAGGTTCGTAACAACAGAAAAAGTTTTGAATTTATCATTTAGTGAATAGTGATAAGAATTTGGTCATCTCCTTTAAATGTGGTTCGTTGTGAACAAGAGTTCGTTATAAGCATGTTCGTTATAAATAAACACCACTATAATTATGAATTAAAGATGAAACCTGGTAAAATACATGAATTAATATTACTCGTATAAACAATATTAAACAATTAAAAAGATCCAGAATAGCGATCTGACATTCATAAAAATTTCTGAAACGGTGTTCTGGATCGTTCTGGCCCCAACGTATCACTGGGAATGGGTGTCAAACTTGATACAGATATTAGACTCCATTGTACACGATGTATTATAAAACTCGAAACTATTACCGTAAAGTTGTTATGACCTATGACGCTATGACCCATCGAGGCATAGAAGCAATGATGGATGAAAACTATAGAAAACAAAATTTCACCGAGAAATCTTGATAAACAATTGAGATATTTCGATTAAGAAATAGATACAAAGAAGTTTTGTTTTTTTTTTCACTCTTCTATATAAATGAAAAATTTATCTATATAATTAATACAGCGGCTGACAAATTCAAATGTGTGTACTTTACCCATGCAAACAGATTTTTATTTGTTTTTAAAGGGCTGGGAAATTCTGAAGTAATTTTTTGTCATTTTGTAGCATGTTGAAATGCAAATATCTTTAAAACTTGCGCTCAGATAAAATTTTACATATTTTGCTCGTAATCAAGTGGTAGAAATAAGGGGATAACGTGTTTTACTAAAAGGAAAAGAGATTAAAGTTTTCAGCAAAAAATAAAGGGAGGGTATACTTTTAATTTGTTCGTGTTGCCGTAAAAATAATAATTTTAAGGTAATGCCAAAGAAGAAATAAAGAAAAATGTTTAACAAAAGAATCGATTTCATATAACGTACAATTTACAATTAAAGTTTTAGAAAATACAAGACAATTTTGTACTTAATTCATAATGTAGACCTTTTTAAAATAATAACAATAATATAAAAATTCATTTGTTGTTCCTGTTTAAAACAAAATATACTGTCGCTGTTCGAGAAACATTAAAAATTGATGTAAAGGCGTGTAAAACAATATTGAGTATTGTTTCAGGATTGTAACTTCGATGGCGTACAATTAAAATTTTTGAAATATACGAGCATATTTTCTAAAAAACTTAACAGCCTCTCGGCCTCAATTACTTAATTCTCAACGTACTCTATAGTCCTTAAAACATAAAGCTTATTACGCTCAGAAAACGAAAGTATTACAAATGTATCAAGATGGAATTTGCCTTAACTTTAATTAGGAGGAAATATACCTTTTACGAGGTTTGAAAAATTATAAAAAGAATTTTTGTATTTCGAGTGTTATTCGGTTTTGAATGAATGAGTTAATTTTTTTGACAAGTTAGTACAGGCTGTGAGTTGTATTTTAAGTTTCATTTATATTGAACGCGTAGTACCAGGACGAGCTTTCGCTATCGTTATTTTAAAAATTGTTGAATATTATTTTACGAAATATGGTATCTAGAGGTTTTCCGATATGCCTTTTTCATCTGAAAACAATAGCACTTTTAAATGGAATGCTGTTTTTTATTTTACCATTGAATTCAACAGAAAATTTTAAATATGAAACCATACAAAAATTTTACTCATAATCAACCATTTCCGGTGTAGATAATTTTTTTTTTGTTTTTTTAAATAATAACAGCCATTTTTTATATCTCGAGAATGGAAACGAATTTCTACAATCTGTAAAAACAGTTTATAAAGAAAGCTTTTGTTTACAATAATATAAATTAATAATGGCCAATTTTTGAAAATTTTAATTTTTACGTCAACGTAAAATTGAAATTCACAAAATTGAAAAAACTCAATTTTTTATAAATGGAACACCCCATTTATTATTATTTAAATGAATTCTTCGTTAAATATAGGGATAGTATGAGTAGCATGTCCTAGTGAAAGTTTTTTACTCAAACGGAAAATATTTAAATTATATTTATTTACATTAGTTATTAAATTTAATTGAAGTGGGCAATGGTGGAAAAAAAAATATGTTTATTACCTATTTATTATTTTTTATTTTAATGAATTTTTATTAATTCCTATCATATTAAATCTAAAATACGAAGTAAACAGAAATAGAAAATATAACATAAAACTAAAACAAAATGTTCATAGGCAACTAAACTAGACTTATAAACAAATACTAACACATGCATTTTAAATATTTTCCATTTTACTAAAAATCTATCAACTTTCAACATAGGACATACTACACAAACTACCCTTATATTTTAATAAAGAATTCATTTATATAATAAAAAATCTGATGTGGCCAACACATAACCTCTCGCCAGATATTTTACCTGGTTGTACGCATAAAACGAAAAATATTTTTAAATACAAATACATATATTCATGTCTCACTACAAAATAATTCTCACATATATTTGCAAAATCTATGGGATATTTTAAAATAAATTATGTACAATACATACATTTTCTTTATATTCGATATCCTGAAATTTTTTTTTTCTACTTTCCTTTTCTCTTTCTTTATATTCGTCATTTTTTCGCAAATTCCTTTTATATTCTTTTTTACGTATATTCTTTTGCGTTGTTGATTTTTTTTTATTTTCATAATCTTCATAATAATGTACAACAAATATTTTTGACAGAGGCATACAAATATTTTTGACAGTGACATTTATGTGTCAATTACAAACATTTGAATTTCTTGCCTTGTAGTAGTTTGATCTGAGATTTTTTACATCAAATTATTTTACATGCCTTTCTTTATCTCTAAATCTATAGAAGATATAATAATGAATTTATATTTATCGAATAAAGAATTTAACGTTCTTTAATATAAGTATTTACATAAAATTTCGATAAATAATATTTAGACGATTTTTTTCTTGTAACTACTACTTCCGGTTGTCCAATTGTTACCAAAACTGACTGGACTCTTCCCATTATTGTTAGATTGAGGAATCCGTAGTTAAAAATGTCTTAAGTCTCATAGTATTTGAGATATAGTGAATCCAACATCCACACACACATACATCCCCCCCCCCCACACACACACACACACACACACACACACACACACACACACATATACGGACATATACGGACATCATCGTAAAAATGTTATAATCGGATACTAGGGACCTTAAAACGTGCTTATTCATTAAAATCTGGATATGCGATTTTTAGCATGAATACAATACCTCTCTTAGCGAGAGGTAAAAATGGGGTGTTTCATTTAGAAAAATAGATTTTTTTTAATTTCATGAACTTCAAATTTTCATTGATGTAGAAATTCCAATTTTTAAAAATTGTAGATTAATTTATATTATTGTAAACAATTTTTACCTTCCGTCACCTTTAGGTAAGGAAGGTATTGTCTTTGGTCAAAAAATTCGATGATGAGTTTTTAATCAATAAGCACGTTTTAGGGTCCCTAGAATACGAATTTACTATTTTTACGATGATGTCTGTATGTGCGTGTGTGTGTATGTGTGGATGTGTGTGTGTGTGGATGTGTGTGTGTGTGTGTGTGTAACAAAATTTTCGTCTGCGATAACTCTAATACTACAGTTACAAAAATTATAATTTTTTCGTGTACTTCTTCGTTACATCCATATGAAGAGCTGATTAGATTTTGGTTACAATTGGTCAACCGGAAGTACCATCATTTGAAGATTTTAACAGTTTTTCTTGAAAAAACTATGTTAAATATGATTTTTCACATTTGATGTTATTATAAATATTAAAGAATATATTATTCTCTATACGATTTGACTGCATTTTATACTTAATATTAAATGGATATAGAGTTAAAAAATTATAAAGAAATTAAATTTCATAAAGTAGCCATACCTTTGGAAACAGCTACTATATTAAGAAAATTCTGATTGAAAGATGTCAGTGTCAAGTGAAATTGACATAGTGTGTTTGTCTTATAATTTTTACTGGAAATATAGGATCTTTTGCTTTCTGTATGGAATTTGTATAAAATACATACAACTGCTTTAAGGTAATGTATGAGAAATAATAATAATAATAATAATAATAATAATAATAATAATAATAATAATAATAATAATAATAATAATAAATATTTTATTTCTGCAGATACATTACACTGTATATAGAAAATGTCACAAAATAATAATCTTCTGTATGAAATTTGCATAAAATACATGCAACTGCCGGAAGGTAATGTACAAGAAATAGAATATTTAATTTAGCAAGAAACATTCCGTATGAAATTTGTACAAAATACATAGAACTGACGGAAGGTAATGTGCTGGCCACATCAGATTTTTTCTTTATAACACTGTTCTTACATATTATAGAAATTCGTTTCCATTCTTGAGATATAGAACGATAAAAAACTGGTCGTTATTAGTGAAAAAAGTCTAATTACACCGAAAGTGGTTGCTGAATTCAATGGTAAAATTTAAAATTCATTCCATTTAAAATTAGAAAATTGGGGTCTACTTCCGGTTAAAATGGAAGTGCTACTGTTTTAAAAATATTTTAGCTGTAACGGGCATGTCGAAAACACCTAAATACCAAATTTCGTAAAATAATATTAAATATTTTTAAAAATAACGATAGAGTAAGCTCGTCCTTGGACACTGTATATTGAAGAAGCATTTTGACACGCTCGGCGATTTTTTACTTAAAAATGACGGAAAGAAAAAATTGTACTAATTTTTCTGTCAAAAGTGGTACGGAAAGGTGGTGCAAATGTTGGAAACGGCTCTTGGCGAGGAAGTTATGTCGAAATGAAGGATTTGCAAATTGTACAAACGTTTTCAAGAAGGCCGTAAAGATGCAGAAGATGACAAAAGAGCCGAGCGTCCTAGCAACGACTAAAATGTGGCAAAAATTTAAGATATGCTTATAGTAACTTTCGAATCAGTTTACGGGATGTTAGAGAAGAAGTCAGTATTTCATACGACTCATGCGAAAATAATTATGGGAAACAACTGCTGGATATTGCAAAACGATGATGCATCAGCTCACAATTCACTACTCATTCGTAATTATTCGTTTAAAACAACACCATCGCGATGTCGTACTCACCGTTCACACCAGACATAGTCTCTTGTGACTTTTTCCTCTTTCCGAAAATGAAGAGGACATTGAAAGAACAACCTCTTGCGACCACAGAGTATATAAAAGCGTCGCTGAAGGAGCTGAGCTGAAGAATATATCACAAAATGCATTCCACAAGTGTTATTGTACATTGGAAACAACATTGGCTTAAGTGAATTGAGAGGTGTATTGTATATAATGAGGAATATTTTGAATGTAATAATATTAATATTATATATTTGTTTTATAAAAACATCGTACCTAACAAACAGGATCCAAACAATTCAGAGCATTTCATTCTCTACTGTCCTATATTGTCTTTCTATAGAAATGTATTTCTTTTAAAGTACTGCCCCACACCAACCCTGGACATCTAAAGTGCTACTGGCAGAGATGACTAAAGACAGTAAAGGTGAAGATGTACGAAAACCACAAATTCCTGACAATTTCGCTGAAGCTGCGAACCTCTGCTATTTGTAATGAAAAATTTGAATGTATTATTTGTACAAATGTTAGGAAATCTTTGTAATGAAACTCATAGACAACGTTAGAATAAATTGTAACAAATATTGTTTTGATACAGATAAATTTTGTGTGACATGTGTTTTATAAAAGTAGTCTAAAACTTTCTTAGTTAGTTGTTTGAAACTGTTTAACAGTTCAAAAATGTTTTCTGTTGTGAAAATTGTTTTAGCTTCATTTTAAGTGTTAAATGAATATTATTCATTTGATTATTTCCACACATTTAGTACGTTAAATTGGTAATTTTATTTAGCACAAACTCCAAACTCATAACAATTTATTTGTGATTATTTTTGACAGGTTAAATTAATTAGTCATTAGATTCAAAGTTTCAAATTTTAACTAATCACGTAGACATTGACATCCATGACCAAATATTATAAATACGAGCAAGTATATTTTTGTGGTAATATATAGAAAACTGCTTGTTAGATTGGACCAACTTCACCGCCATACAGGCAACTACACAATATCGAATTGAAATGGAATAACCAATTTCTTTTTAATACATACAATCTCAAATGTTACTCCGTATAGAATTCGAGAAAAATGACTTTAAAGCAGCATCAGCTGAGTTTAATGGAAGATAGTAAGCATATTAAGGGAATGGTGTCTTGCATGGCGTATAGTTTATATACACTGTGTTAATTAGGTAAGAAAAAGCGGGCTATACGCGTAAAACTTTCCAATTAATTTTAGAAAAAAATGTTACAAATAATATGTAGTTGTAGATAATTAAATTCTTTACCTAAAACATTAATCAAATTTTATTATTTTGTGTTTTGTAAGTTATAAAATTAAATTTGAAGTTACACGTACAAAGTAATAGGAATATATTATACCATTTTAGCTATTTGCATCTTTGCTTTATGACAAAAAAAAAATGAAACAGTATAATTCATAAAGAGTACCGAAAATGATAAATATCGTGCGAGTGTGAAGTTTGACGAACTACAGGAGCAACCGAGTGAATCAACATCTTAGAACTTCAGATGATATAACTCAATTAGAGACGCAGAATATGTTATGCTGAGTACGTGTCATAGTGACTAAATATCACAGCGCTCAAATTTCATAGCGTCTAAATTTCATAGAGTCTAAATTTCACAGCGCCCAAACTTTACAGCGTCTAAATGAAGACCCACCACCAATGGAGGGTTATACAGAGGTATATTTTCAAGCGAGTGTATGATCTTTGCAACAGTGACTCCCGCTATAATTATAAAGAATACATGACAAATGTGAAATTCTTTAAGTTTCCACAGCCGTCCGAAGACATTGAATCACATGTAAAACTCAAATGTCAAAACACAAGTGACAGAAGACAGAACTTTAAAAATGGCGTGGTTTGTTTGTAATCTCATCTTCCATCTCAACTTCTACATCGTCGCATTCTTTCTTGCGTCTGACGTCAAAATCATAACCCTCTATTGTCACAGCGGCTAAATTTGACCTGGCCTATTTAGGCCACTACAAGTGCTGTTGGTAATACAGCAAACTGCAAATATGTCACGGACGAATTATGAACGCTATTTTGACCAAAAAAACTACATGTCTGTTCAATAATTTTATTTCAAATGAGAATACTTATTCCCGGTTGCAGAAACGTTCATCAACGGATTGTTCGGTTAGCGGTTCAACAAAACGAATAAATGTAACGCGATTTTTTGACAGCAATGATTTAATTGTCATAAGACCAAGGAAACTGATTCGAATTTGTTGGTTTTGATGAACCGCTAACCGAACAATGCGTTGATAAACGTTTCTGCAACCAGGTATTACTGTTTTTTCAAACAATTAACAAGAGCAACAAACAAAGCAAAGCTGCCTGGCTATGTTCATTTTGTCTCATCATTGCGACATAACTATATCATGTTAGTATAATACGAGTATTCATATCATATCATTTTCAATTTTCTTAAGTAGGCTACTGTAGCGATAACCATTATTTTCTGAAAGTGGTCGTCTAAAAACTAATTTTTTAGATAGTTTAAAAAAATGTTATGCATTTATTTGAAATTTTTTTTCAAATCCATGGCTATCACAACAAATGAGTAATATTTATAAAAATTTAAATTTGATTTTATAATTTAACAAAATTAACTTCTATGGTCCGCTTTTTAATTACATTTTGTATATAGGCCGCAAATATTTCATTGAAATCAGCTGATTTTTGTTCGCTTACACTTTGACAAGAGCAATTTTCTGATTCATTTTAATTTTAAACTGCTAAAAAGTTATTATTTTTAATTTCATGGGTTTTACTGTCTGAAAATTGTAAAATAATAACTTTCAAGCAGTTCAAAATAAGACAAGACATTGTTCTTTTCAAAGTTACAAGCGCACGCAAATCAGCTGATTCCAATCACTTCGCGGCCGCTCCAGTTACGTGCCTGCGCGCGGCCTATATGACATATTTTGTCATTACGAAACTTGTAGTTTGAGTCTATCCCTACATTTTATTTATTGTTTTCTCGACATGTTACCTTTAAGTACATCCATATTTTCGTGAATATAATAAAGATAAGTAGTTGTAAACAAAATTGAATCTGTTAGTAGGTAATTAAAATTGCTTGACGACAGTAAAGAACATTACTTCTAGTTTAATGATAATGTTCATTAGTCAATTACGTTAATACGTAATTTATAGTCCCATTTGATAAAAAGGAAAACAAGCTTGTGAAACTGCTACTCAGAGTTGATCGATTGCACCCCAAATTTAATTAGCTCTTAATTAAGCTAATGAACTTTTAATACAAAATCTGATGATAAATTATTAAGTAGGGGAACAGAGCCAAAAGTAACAATTTCACTTAGGAATGACGAGAGAAACTCCACAAATTTACAACTACGAGTTACAGAAAGTAATTCAATTAAGGAAATATCATTTGCATTTGTTTTCAACGAGTTGAGAGATTAATCTAAAGAATTTTACACATAGCATATATTCACTGTGATTCAAACAATATAACTTTTCTTATTTTTTTTAAAATTTCTATGTAAGCTGCCGTAATCATTAAAAATGCATCTTCAAATAATAATTAACACTCAAAACTTCACGACATAGTTTAAAACATTGATAATGAAAATTGTAAACGCACCTGGTAGTTGTATCTTGTTAGTCGCAAGTCGCATCATCGGATAATGCCGACCTTGAAGAAGACTCTAATATGATGGATCAACAGCGTTTTTCCTAAGGTACGATCTTACTAACATTTAATAATATAAAATGCTACAGTAGGTACTACAAGCCATAAAAAATATACAGTATGTTAATTAAAAAGCGAGGCGTAGGCGGTTAGCATGGGATATCAGTTTTTCCTTCTGTACAACTTTCCAATTCATTTTAGACAAAAATATTTCAAATAAAAGTTATAAATAATTAAATTCTACATCTAAACCAATAAACAGATTTTATTTTACACATTTAGTAACTTGTAAAATCGAATTTCTATAAATATTGTTATGACAATTTTGTTTTTCATAAAAATTCGAAGTATAAATAGTTATTTAGCATTAACAAACCAATTGCATTAATACGATATAGGTATAATGGATGATAACCTCTTTTTGTTGTTCAAAAACAATATGTTGCAATAATTGTCGGAAATCTTAGAAACACCGTCTTTGCAATAGGAAAATACACAATATAATGCCAAGAATTAACAAAACTACCAACAATCAACGAAACATAAATTATTATCGACGCCAAAATCACCTTAATCACATGAATGACATGAATATTCAAATAATTCAATATTAAAAAATGACACTCGTTACAGCGGTTATAACATACCGTTTCTATTTCATTTTTTGCCGTTGGTTGGACGGAGATAGCATATGCTGCTCTGGAAAAATTAGACAGCGAATAAGTCTCATATACGCCATGTGAGTACGACAAAGATGCTAGATAAAAGTTTAGTAATTAATACATCAGATATTGATGACGTGGGGATCAACTCGGAGATACAGAATCTACGGATGGAATTCATAGACATTTCCTCGACTCTTCCTCCACTCCTCCTTTCCTAATGATGAATCGAGGTTGAGTGAAACCTTTACTCTCATAAATTAAATTCATAAACGTCAGTACGGAGTCACTCACTCAAGACTGAGTGGAGTATGAATCGAGGAAGAAACTTCTTTTTTTGAGGAAAATTTTATACTAAATCCCAGTGAAGTCCATGAATTTTTCACAAATTCATTCTTCGTTATTTATAAAATATGATATTAATAACTTGTAAAATAAATATACAAAGCTCTTACTATAATTCCAAAATCTTTAATCCTTCCACTAAATTTTCAATTTTACCATTTCTAAAATTCGCCGCTCCAAGTAAAATTTTCGTTCTTACATAGAGTTATAATATGCAATATTGCAGTTGTTGCAACTATTTTTTATTGATCTTTTAAATTTATGTAACATTTTTCCTATAGGTATACAATGAAATATTTGCTTCCACGTTCCATAACAGTCTATCATGCATTTTGTACATCACTTCAAAAGCAAATGGTTTACAGGGGTAGTTGCTATCTCCGGCAATAGTATTTTTATTTATTTAAAGAAAATAATATTATTTTGTATTAAATATTGTGATTGATACATATCGTTGCCATTCATGTTATCTACAAATTCATTAGAGCCAAAATGGTCTACCATTATCAAGTTTTTTAATCTTAAGGAAAACTTAAAGTATCAATTTACTCCACTCGAAATTTTCCTCAAGTCATACTTATAATGTGTCAGGTAGCCCTCAAATGTTAAAGTAATTCCAAACTGTCATTTTGAGTGGAGAATGAGTTGAGTATGAGTGGGGTATGAGTCGAGGTAAAAGGCTTCCTCAAATGTTTATGAATTTGAAAACGTCACTTTGAGTTTGATTCGAGGAAAAGGATGAGTGGTGGACGGACTATGAATTCCACTCTATAAGTAACAAAAGATTTGTATGTAGAAAATTGTAAATTGAGAGTGTCGTGGAAAACAGAGAAATTATAGTATATTAAAAAACGAATGTCACAATTGTCATTTTATTTTGTGAGGCACAGTGGCCCAACACTTTCGAACAAAATAAAATAATCGAAAATTATGAAATGAGTTCTTTATACTATTTTTTCTAAATTGCACCTTTTATGCCCTTGTATATAAAAAAAATCATACTTTCAAAATTTAGGGAATTTTATGATAGTGATACTAACGTGACGTTTTAAAATTCATTTAACGATCAACATAACTCTAGCCTTATCTTTGTAACACCGGCTATCTACGATATTTTCTATTTCTTTTAAATTTACTACTCTATTTCTTCTCTTCTTCTTCTTCTTCTTCTTCTTCTTCTTTTTCTTCTTCTTCTTCTTCTTCTTCTTCTTCTTCTTATTTTTAAATTACATATAAATAAAATTCTTAATAATCGTTTGTGTTCGTTTACTTATGTTTACTTAGCGAGATTTGGCATTTGATGTTGTTTGAATGAGATATTAATGAATTCTTTAGGGTACTGCATGTAATAAGTTTGTTATAGACATAATGTCTATCAATATGGTTTCCAAGATAATAGGTTTTATTTAAAAATTACTGATCGCTAAGTTTACTTACTCGGTACTTTAAAAATGACAATTAAAATTTTTTAATATGACAAAATATTTTTTTTAATGTTGAGTCGATCGTGCAAAATACGTAATAAGAATTGCTCTTTTATCGATATCGGATGTATTGGAGATCCAGTGGCGGCACCAGGATGTAAATGCAGGGTGGGCACAATCAAAACTGGTTGGGCACCAAGGGGGGGATCGTAATAGGTTATGCAAAGGTAACCAGAAGAAAAGGCGCCGCAGGCAATTTTTTTTTCATCCAATATCAAATGCCTTATTATTGAACGTTACATTTTTTTTCAAGGAATGTGAAGCTGCATGTTTTCTCTCTTTCATGTACAAATATAAATTGCCAGATCACAGACCATTTTAGAAAAGTGAATATATTTAACGAATTTTTAATTTACCTGGATAAACTGTCAAAATTGAATATTACCTGCACTTCTACTATTGACTGACATCCATATTACGTAATTATAATTTATATTTGTAAAACAAGCAATCAAATATTAGCTGTGCAAAATACATTATTTAATTTTATTCCTCATCTTAAATTATAATATTTGCGTTTGTTTGATTTTTTTTAATAAGTCATGGCTTATGGGACGGGTAATTACCATTCTTAACCTCCCCACCCGTGTATACGCGCCTGTTGGGCACCCATTTATTTTAAATAATAAAGATACCTACCTATATAGTTTTTTTTTAATATATATATAACGATATAAAGACGCGAGTATGTAAATTTAAATAATTACATATACCGGGTGTTTACTTTTTTATGAATTACAGATAATATGTACAATGGTGAAATTTTCATATGGCTGTAGTTTTTGCCCTATTAATTTTATAACAAAATTGTGAATACAAATAATGTACTAGGTGGGCACTTGGGTGGGCACAAGACTTTTTAGGGCGGGCCCGTGACCACCCTGCCCCCCCCCCCCTTAGCGCCGCCACTGTGGAGATCTTGACTACGTCTCGATCTCGAAAATCATCCTCAATGAGTAGGAAATACTTACTGACCTTAATATTAAATAACTACATATAATGTCATAATTGTGTGTCGATCGAGCAAAAACGTAATAAGCATTGCGGTCAGTAAGTGCTCTTCTACCGGTATCGGATGTATAAAAATCATCCCAAATGGTTGAAAGCACTTCCTGCCCTTAATACTTAAATAACTATTACGTAAACTTTGACAGTTACTGAAATGTTACATCTAAAAATTAAAATATTTCAAAAACTATTGCGTTTATCAAGTTTTAGCAAGAGTGCCTTTTTTGTGTATTTTTGCATTTTATATAATATTTTATGATTAAAGCTAAAGCAATTTAATAGGTAAAAACTGGGTGAGATACACAAACAAAAGAAAGTATAAATATGCATCTACATAAATAGTGTCCTCGTACCAAGTATCAAAATTTTATTGCAACTAGTGATGCGGTGCACCTTCTTAAACCTTGTAAGACATAACGTTAGAATTTTCGACGATATTTTAAATATTCAGCAAGTATTTAAATTTATATTTATTTGTGATGATTGTTAACACTTCCTCTGTTTGACTATGCAATAAAATTCGCGAGTATTCCTACAATTTTGAGACATTGTACACTTTTAGAGAAATAAGGGTAAGTATAATGTAGTTTCTTGTTAAAATAGTGACAAATTTACTATAAATACAACATGAATGCAATATTAGATCGGTTGTAGATCAATTTTCTATTTTTAAATATTGTAGAAATATGGAATTTTCACCAAAACCAACGAAATCACAGGTGTACTGTTGTGTTCCGAAATGTCATTCCTTAAAATCGAGAAATCTTACCCTTCGTTTACACACATTTCCAAAAAGTTAAGTTTAAATTTTCAAGCCGCGTGCCTGAGTGTCTGGTCGCGAATCTGGGGAACTGGGTTCGACCCCGACCGACGCCAAATATTTCGAATTTTAAATGGCACAAAATTAACCCCAGTGGTGTACTCTCCACGCCAGCAATGAGTGCTCGTATACGCCCGCACTATATTATTCCGTAGAAAGGGATTTGATTCCTGTGCCTATGTCAGGTGTCACGTCGATCTTGGAAGAATCATTTTAGGTCTCTCTGTCTTTCCATACCGTACTGTATTCTTAAAATGCTGAAATATCCTCCATGAAGATTCAGCAGCCGTGTTGTCATCATCATTACCGATATCTGCGAACAAAGCAGACTGGCACACCCAGCAATGGGTAATATTCCGTAATGATATATTTATTTATTTTTAATATAACATCGAAGAAATGATTGAGACGCAAAGCATGGCAGATTAAACTGTTAATTGGAAAACGAGTTACAAATTCAATGTTTGTTTGTTCTTTACATGTTTGTGACGAAAATTACGCATGTGTTAGTAGATCTAAAATAATATAAATATATATGCAGTTATTTTATTTTGTATTTAAGTTTTATATTTATATTTAGGTTAGTTTCCCGCCTTACACGAACAAGATGCTTTTTATTGCTAGTGAGCCAGATTTTATCAATTTTCCAGTAATTTCATGCGGATATTTATTTACGCGGCTGGTTTGTGGGCATAATCCAAAAAGAAGGGTTTAATTTTTGTCATCTGTTTGTGTTTTACCACATGCTAGCATATGTCAATTCAACACTTCTTCGTCACAAAAATTTCTGGTACACGTAGAAGCATTTAAACAATTTAACACATCCTTTATTAACAGTCTCATTACCAAAAAAACTATTAATTCATTAAATATATGTATTAAAACAACAATAGACACATACACACATGCACGCACGCATCGAACAAGTCCATTTATTGAAGTTACCGGTTTATTGCGCCAAATCGCTCGATTCCAGTCGCATATAGTGAGTAACAGGGTTCTAGTCAGCAAGTAAAGATTAAAAACTATGTATGAGTACATATATAAGAAATAAGACCCCATCTGTTTTTGAAAATATTTGTTGTAAGGGGTCTGAGCTTTTTCATAATAAATGAAAAATATATCTACATAATTTTATTATTTAAGCATCTTCATTTTCATAATTTTCTTCGGGTAAATGCAAAATCCCTATAATACCAGTTAAGATGTTTCTGTTTTTTAATAAACAATGGGTCCTATTTTTTTTATCCCAAAACGCATTGTCTTTATGCTTATTATACTATAATGTTTGGAGAAACAATGCCAGTCATAAATACTATAAATGGTTTTGAAATGAGAAGTTTTTTTGTTCTGTTTTTTATAAAAATAAAACTCATTTGGAATTTTTAAAAATTGAACACACACGAGTATTTTTTGTAATTATGTTCTACATGTTGTTTGAAGTAAATACCTAGATCAAGATGTGAGTTTTAATGCAGTAAGATATTCCGTCGGATCTCAATTATAATTAGTTTAATTATATGAAATAACCAAGTCATAGTTATACGCCAACAAAATATGATGCACATTAATTAACTATTCACATGCCCGCAATGTTGAAATGTATACCGGCTCCTTTATCTGAGCTCCAATTAAATTAATATGCCATTGCTCGATAATAATAATGTTGGGAAAATAGAATACTCCAATTTAATTAAAATGTCTTGATCTATTTGTTCTTTCTTCAACAAGTCGGATTGTTACATCAATTAATTAATTAATTAATTAATTTGGCAAACTTTAGGAAGTAATGAAATTAGATAACTCAATTAATTCTATTTATAATCTTACGAATATAAACCAAACAGAAAAATAAATTATGTTCAATGTTTGATTTAAAAAAATATTTGGCCTCCTACGGTAGTAGTGTTATTTTCGTGCTTTTTGAAAATAAGAACTATTTATCAAGTTTCAATTTTGACGTAGGTCGGAACTGAACTCAAGCTGTCTGAATCTACAACTCACAGAGCTAACATATATGTATTTATTTATTTATTTCATCATTAGTACTAGTGCAGGTAGAGTCTTTAATCCGTACGATAACTACGGACTACTTCAACAATCAGGGCAACTGTGGGGATGAAGATACTCCATAAACAGATTCACATTACCTATGTACTTTACGTACTCGTATATACGATGTGTTAACATGGACAACTGGTCCAACGTCGCCTGCGAGTACGACGAACGCCCAGTATATTGAGTACGTTCCGCGCGGTCGAAATCCACGCGGTCGAAATCCCAAGCGGTCGAAATTCCATGCGGTCGAAATTCCACGTGGTCGAAATCCACGCGGTCGAAATCCCGCGCGGTCGAAATGTACCCCCACCACTTTGTCCGTTCTGCCGAAATACAAATATTTTTACGCCGTCGAATCCCATTCGGTCGAAATGTTACACGATACAAATGAGTACGTTCCGCGCGGTCGAAATCCACGCGGTCGAATTCCCACGCGGTCGAAATTCCACGCGGTCGAAATTCAACGCGGTCGAAATCCACGCGGTCGAAATCCCACGCGGTCGAAATGTACCCCCACCACTTTTGTATCGTGAAACATTTCGACCGGGTGGTATTCGACGGCGTGGAAATATTTGTATTTCGGCAGAACGGACAAAGTGGTGGGGGTACATTTCGACCGCGTGGAGTTTCGACCGCGTGGAATTTCGACCGCGTAAGATTTCGACAGCGTGGGATTTCGACCGCGTGGATTTCGACCGCGCGGAACGTACTCATTTGTATCGTGTAACATTTCGACCGGGTGGAATTCGACGGCGTGGAAATATTTGTATTTCGGCAGAACGGACAAAGTGGTGGGGGTACATTTCGACCGCGTGGATTTCGACCGCGTGGAATTTCGACCGCGTGGAATTTCGACCGCATGGGATTTCGACCGCGTGGATTTCGACCGCACGGGATGCTTCGAGTATATTGACACTTTATCATTACAACATTTAATTAATATTTTGATATTTTTAAAGAATGCATCCATGAATTATAAAGATTTGAAAAGCATTTCTTTACAACTAACAGTTTTGTTTAAATTTTGTTCTTTAACAATCAATGATAATGTAAAAGTACGAGTATATTCGAAATTATAAATAATATTCTTTTACGTCTATTGAAAAAGTACCCTTTTTCATTAAAATGGGTTTATAAAGTATGCCTTTTTTTAATACATGAAAGTGTGAAAAAGTGTACTTTTTTCGAAGTGAAATAATGAAACGTTACGGCACTTTTTTCACGCTCCCATTACAGACGTAAAAAAAATTGTATGCAACTCGTGAGTAAAGTATATCTTTTTTCACTCTAATGATTTGCGCACTCGCCTTCGGCTCGTTCGGCAAATTTTCCTTCTCGTGAAAAAAGATATACTTTACTCACTTGGTACATAAATAACTATTAAATTGTTGAGAAGGTTAAGAAATTTAATTTTCTCAATTTTAAGACCAAGAATAAATTATTTTTTATTTCTACAGGATCTTGTTTCTTAAGATCAGATTATCGTTGTTTTAAAGGTTATATTACGATATAAATTCAGAGGTGTATTAGCTTAATCTGAGTTCGGATCTCTTGTAAATATTCCCCTACAACCGGTTCTGTACCGATAAAATAAAAAAGTATGCAAATTTATCGAAACAGCCGGGCGTAAAATTAATTTTATTATGTTCTGGAATTAATTAGAAGCAAACAAACAAAAAACGATGACGTCACGAAAGCCTGCCAAGCCTACCCTGATTCTATCTCGAGAATTTTAATGCGAAAATGTGCGTAAGATTAAATGGTATTAGCTCTTGAATCGAAGTACCTCGTTGGGAGACGCTGAATATTTTTACATTGCAGAATGTGAAGAAAAATGACCGAAAACTATTAAATATATCATCGCTTGTTACTGCGGACTTTGTTGCCAATAAATATAAATTATAGCTTGGGTTATTTTTATTGATCTCGTATTTTGCCAATACTTTCAAAATACACACACATACATATTTTATTTACAATATAAAAAAAAGTTTATTTCTTTATCAGAGGTTTGTAAAATGTGACAACGGATTAATCTAAGTCCGAGTATAAATAAAATATACATATTCTCAGTTTAAAAGCCATTAACCATTACTGAATGAAAAAGTTCAGCACAGGTATTATACACATATTTATATGAAATTGTTTCACTTACAAGTATATTCAATAATAATACTTGTGGCTTTGATTTTCTGGGCCAATTATTGCCAGCAATATCACTATTGCTTCTTGCGGAGAATATCTGCACAAGTGTCGAGTTTCCAAAGGAATAAGTAGAATGACCTTCACAAAAATTGACTAGGAAAAATCAGTCATGAATGATATTTAACTTCACAATAAAAAAAAAAAACAATAAGTATTCTTACTGTTTTTCAAAACTAATAATAATTGTACGAACATTGTATTTTAGCAGAGTAGATGTCAAAATATTGTAGCGGTAATACTTCAGCTTGATTAGCTTCCTGCGTTTAATGAGCACAAATGCTATCTAGCTGCTAGCGCTCGTCATATAGCAAATATTTGTATTCATTGAACGGCTAATTTTAAGAATTTTGATAGCATACAAATCATGTCCTAGTCAGCAAAATTTAAACAGCAGCAGTTAGCGGCCGTTCAGCCACCTAGCGCTAGTAAATGCTAGCTAGCGCTAGACGCATTGAACGCACCAAGTGTAATACAATTGCGATTCGTTTTGGTTCAGAATAGAAAAATGTACTGATTTCATTGGTTGAAAGATCATGAGCGGAATTGTCTAAAAATTATTTGATTATTTGTATAAAATTTTATAGTACTTGAAATACTACAAAATTACTAGAGAATTCAGCAATAATTTAAAATTCTTCTGTATAGTATTTAAAATTTAAATTATTATATTCACCTTCTTTAAAAAATGAGCCGATAACAGGTCAAACCAATTATCTCCATTTTTTAATTACTTATTTTAAAAATTTAAGTGCCAAAAGCACTTGGTTGATTCTTTACTTGTTATATTTATGCTATGCTTGTAATAATTCATTAATTCAATTTTTTATAACAAGTATAAAGAAGGGGGGAATATATTATTTTATCAATTTTCTCTACTTTTTGATTTATGAAGTTAATCGATTTGGCAAATTAGCAGCTAAAATAGGCAGTCGAATATTTTAATTAAAATTAAAAACTAATCCATTACTTTTGTCATGAGGTAATTGTAATAATAATACAATCGGAATATCTTTGACTTATGAATGCAGGGTATTTTAAAAAATGCATCGTTGAAATAGTAAAAATTGAGTATATTTACATTTCTGAAAAATTATCAGAGTTCGGTTCACGCGAAATATCAAATGTCAATGTATTGCCTCAGGATATATGAATGTTTTCTACATACACTGATTGTAAACAGTTTTAGCAATTCTGAATAAAAGTTCAGTTTTTGGAATTTCAACGAGGGTTATCAGTTTTTTTCGATACTGTGTTTTGATCCAGAAATTTTGCGTATTTTACATAACCATACATTGTGTATTTTATCCCACGATAGGCAAAAAGGTATCAAAACTTTACATTATTCATCAATGAATTTGTAACTTAAAGGAATGACAAAATTTTGCGTCTATGGTTTATCGTCGCGCCATACTTTAGAGTTCGTATGATCTAGCAATTACTGAAAAGTCACCAGATATGTATTCATTTCTCTAGAAAGGCGTTAGCCATACAGACGCGTCGTCAAAAATTCTGCTGCTTCGTAAGTGGATTTTATGACAGCACTGGCGGCAGGAATTTTTGATGCATGCGCATTTAAAAAGAACATCTTAACTGTTTGATGCTAGCAGTATGTCAGTATATAAAAAACAAACAAAAGTACAAATTAATTAATTTTTACAGGCATTTTGTAACACAATGTATTGAAGCATCTTCAAAACTGCAGGATTTTACAGTAAAAAAATAATGAAACGAATAAATCTATTAATTTAATCATATTATTTACATTTATATCTTAAAAATACTATTTGAATTTTTTATTAAAACTTACAATCAATTTACTGTCTTATGGATTCGTGATTTTATTGAGGATGAGTAAAAAATTAATAATATTTTGAAAAGTGATATGGAATGGAATAATTTTTTAATTTACATAGTACTAATATTTTAATTATTTTTTTTATATTTAGGTAACAAAATAGATATGTTAACTTTTAACAAGTAGGTAACTACATTATTGTCTAATAATTATTATATATTAAAATAAAGCATAAGAAGAAATTTTTTTTTTTACTTCAACCTTATTATAATATTCATATTATGCTCCTGTACACACACTATATACATTATTTTACTACTCACTACACTAATAAAATTTAATTCAAAATCCCCAAAATAATTTAATATAATAGTACAAAAGTCTAAATTCTTCTTGAAACAATAATTTTCAAAAATGAAAACCATTTTACTATAATATACTGCTCTTGCTCTATCTTCGTTATTCTAACCGCACTAATTCCTTTTCAATAGCTTTCCATTTTAACTGCAAGCTTGGAGAAAGCCGTAAACATCCGAGCACTACCGAGTCATATGCATTCATCGCGTAAGTACGCACATATGCTACCTATCGCTTTTCCTCCCCCTACAGTCCTCTCTGCAGCCGTGCTGGAGGATGATTTATAAGTTATTGTGCGATACGGCCCTGTGTTTGAGTTTAATTCGGCTGTATTGCCGGAGAGAGGTGTATGATTTGTGGGATTTCGAGTTGGTGAATTGTCGGGTATTATTATTGGCGCATTGTTCCACAGTACAGCATTAGGTAAAAATTGAGGCTTACTAGTGGATTGTGGGTCACTGAAGGGCAGTTTTTAGAGGGTTTTAGTGATTACGGGAAAGAATTATTGCACTGATGTACGTAGATGTAAAGCTGCTAATAGGGATAATAAAGCTGAATCGTAATGACTTGTTCAAAATTTTATTGTCATCTGCTAAACCAAATTTCTAATGCTTTTAGGCGAATGACAAATCATCGACTCGTATGCTATTATAATAAAAACGTTAAATAAAAGCATGTTATTATCATATTCAAAATTATATCCTTTATTGTAAACAAAATATTTTTAAAATTATTTAATTGGTCCAAAGCAATTCCCTTCTTTACATAGTCCCCTTCCTATAAAATTCTGACAAACATTTCGTTTTTTGGTCATAAGATATACCTGTATAATTTTAGCATATTTTTTTCTTTTTTTAATAATACGAATCTCAAAATCCTAGGATTTTTTTTTTTTGGGAATGTGAAATTCCACTACTTAACAGATGCCCCGCCCACACATCTAGCAATCCTCATAATTCCTCATAGTTGTTACGACCTATGCTTGACTTGTAAAGTAATCCCAATTTTGTACCCTCTCTTAATTGGTACGGTTTCGCGTAAAATTTAATATTGAAGATAAGAATATTGTTCCCAAAATACGTACGTTTTACCTTCACTTAATTTTAGAGTTAGGAATAATTTTTAATTTTAATATCAACGCTAATACATTACCTCTATAGTTTCATGGGTTGAAACGTCAATTTATCGGATAAATAAGAAGGCTACGGCTGCTAGAGCAATGATCTCTTAAAGTATAAAAATAACTAAGAAATTTGAAAGGTAAATTATAAATCACAATTAAATAAAATAAACCTAAGTATTTCTACTTAATTAATACCTGAAAACTTAATATCTGAAAACGAAAAACGACCATGAAAGTATTCCGAGCATATAAATTGGTATATACAGGCTGTTAATGAAAACATGTTACAAATTTACACTTTTACTAATAAAATCATATCCGGAAACGCATCTTTCTTGAGCTACATGCTCATAAAAGAAGAATTATCTATCTTAATTTTAGTTGGCCCTGAACTATTACTTCAGTTATTATTTTGTTTATATTAACTTTTAGCATTTAATTGCAGACGCATTACGAATTAGCATAAAGTTCGCGATTACGCTAACATGATATTTATGTACGGCAGCATAAGAAACTAAAAACATCTGGTGTGGCCAACACATTACCTCCCGCCATTTACAGCCCGAGTCACAAAAAAGATTAAGTTAATTCATATTTTTGGATTGGCGAATTTAACTCTAATTTTGATAGTTTATTTCTTAAAATATAGTCTAATCTAATCCAAGTAACTACATTTTTTTAAACCCCTCAACAGGGTTAAATCCCAATTACAGAGTGGGTTCACATTCACACACATCCATGCCTATGTTGGATTCTAACCCAGAGCCCCGAGGGCACTCATGGCATGAGGTGTTGCTCTAATCATTGAGCCACCGGAGCTATAATAAAATGAAAATTAAATTTTAAATACCGGGATAGAACAGAATTCACTAATCCAAAAATCAGGATTAGCTTAAAAAAAATTTTGGATAGCTAATTTTTATTAATCTAAATACATATCTACATATTTACTTATGCTGGAAACTGTATTGAATTCCTTTTCTATTGTTCTATTTACTTTTTCCTTTTTAAAACGTTACTAGTATTATTTTGAAATGATTAGTTCTTTGATAGTGACATTTATCTGTCAGTTACATACATTTGAATAACTGCGTTTTGTTTGTTTAAAAGGTAGGCTACGGACTTAAATTGTAAATAATTTTATAAATTTATACATAAAATATATAGAAAAAGTATTAATGCAAATCTATAGAAAATTTAATAATCTTTAATATTCATAATAATATTAAACTCGAAAAAATAACATTTAAATCTAAATACATACCTACATATTTACTTATGCTGGAAACTGTATTGAATTCCATTTCTATTGTTCTATTCACTTTTTTCTTTTTAAAACGTTACTAATATTTTTTTTCATGTATATATTTAGAGAATTCTTCAACATCTATATGGTTATTTGAATCCTGGTAAAATGATTAGTGACATTTATCTGTCAGTTACATATATTTGAATAACTGCGTTTTGTTTGCTTAAAGCGTAGACTCTGAGATTTAAATTATATCCATAAAATATATAGAAAAAGTATTAATGCAAATCTATAGAAAATTTAATAATCTTTAATTTTTATAATGACATTAATCTCGAAAAAAGAACATTTAAAGGTATTTTTCGAAGAAAAATTATTTTGAGCTTCTAGTAAAGTGCCATTTCCGGTTATCAGATTTTCACCAAAATCTAATGAGCTCTTTCCATTACAGAAAAAGTTCGAAATATTAGGCCTCAAAATTTTCTGAATGATAGCATTTGAGTTAGAGTGGAGGATCCAGACACACATACATACAGACATAATCGTGAAAATGTTAAAATTGGATTCTAGGGACCTTAAAACGTGGTCATTTACCAAAATCTCGATATGTGATTTTTAGCACGATCCCTATGCCTCCCTTACCAAGGGTAGCGGGAGATAAAAAATCTGGTGTTGCCAACACAATACCTCCCGCCATATACCGTCCGAGTCACAAAAAAGACTAAGCTAATCCTTATTTTTGGATTAGTGAATTTTACTCTAATTTTGACAGTTTATTTCTTAAAATATAGTCTAATCTAATCCAAATAACTACCTTTTTACCTCTCGCTAAGAGAGGTATTGTATTCATGCTAAAAATCGCATATCCAGATTTTAGTGAATAAGCACGTTTTAAGGTCCGTAGAATCCGATTATAACATTTTTACGATGTGTGTGTGTGTGTGTGTGCGTGTGCGTGTGTGTGTGCGCGCGCGTGTGTGTGTGTGTGCGTGTGTGTGTGTGCGCGCGGGTGCGCGTGTGTGCGTGTGTGTGCGCGTGTGTGCATGTATGTGTGCGTGTGTGCGTGCGTGCGTGTGTGCGTGCGTGTGCGTATGTGTGTGTGTGGATGTTGGATTCACGATATTTCAAATACTATAAGACTTAAGACATTTTTAACTACGGATTCCTCAATCTAACAATAATGGGAAGAGTCGAGTCAGTTTTGGTAACAATTGGACAACCGGAAGTAGTAGTTACAAGAAAAAAATAATCATCTAAATATTATTTATCGAAAATTTATGTAAATACTTATATTAAAGAACGTTAAATTCTTTATTCGATAAATATAAATTCATTATTATTACTTCTATAGATTTAGAGATAAAGAAATGCATATAAAATAATTTGATGTAAAAATTCTTAGATCAAACTACTTCAAGGCAAGAAATTCAAATGTTTGTAATTCACACATAAATGTCACTGTCAATAATATTTGTATGCTACTTTCAAAAATATTTGTACATCATTATGAAGATTATGAAAATAAATAAAAAGTCAACAACGCAAAAGAATATACCTAAAAAATAATATAAAAGGAATTTGCGAAAAAATGACGAATAAAATAAAAATAAAAGGAAAGTAGAAAAAAAATTCAGGATATTGAATACAAAGAAAATGTATGTATTGTACATAATTTATATTAAAATAATTATTTGTGTTTAAAAATATTTTTCGTTTTATGCGTACAACCAGGTAAAATATCTGGCGAGAGGTTATGTGCTGGCCACATCTACTAGTAGACATTTTGACTTAAGCACATGCTAAATAAAATTTTTTCCTTTTCATCATTTCATTTTTATACTATTAATGTTCCAATTTTTATTATTTCACTACTCCGCAGTAATGTGTTTCCTGTAGATTCATTGTTCTCCGGTTGTCTGAAGATGGCTACTCAGTAGCCGAAACAGGTCACTTACTTATTAAAGAACAGTGTGATTAAGAATTTTTTTGGTTTTTTTTTATAAAAAAATCTTCCCTTTCCTTGATCTTCTACATCACACTTGGGTTTCCTTTTCTTCACAAGGTTTTAACATTCATTCATTTACCAAAATCTCGATATGCGATTTTTAGCATGATCCCTTTACCTCCCTTACCAAGGGTAGCGGGAGGTAAAAATCCGGGTGTTTTTAAACAAATGTGTAAAATATACTCCAAAGATGCATTGAGGTTGGTGACCGTTATTTTGAGGCAATAATTATAATTATGTATTACAAAAATGAATAAAATTAATTTAATTATTTAAAATAATCAAAATTAATAACTGAATTGATAGGTCACAGCCAATTAAAATTAAGGTACATAATTACTGATTTAAGAGTCTGTAGCTCGTAAACGGTTTGTTTCCGGTTATGAGTTTATTAGTACAAGTTAGTCTATTTTGCAACCCCTACATACCCTATAAAACTGTAACACGTATTCATTAATACCCTGTAGATGCGATATTAAATACCATATCATTTTTACTTATTATGTCGTTGAATTTATTGACGATCATCTTAATCTTCTCAAGTTAAAGTGAAGTGTTACCATATTCTATTATTCAATTTCGATCTACCACCTGCTGCCGTAATGAATTCTATTATGTCCTATGTTGTTTACCAGAGTATGCAGATAATACATATATCCTCATTGTAGGCCATGTTCTTAATATTTCAATGTAATTATTGCATTTTTTCATTTCACGTTACGTCACTACACTGTAATATTAAATTTAAATGAATGTGTACAAAGCATATTGGCACAGCCATCAACAGGTAATATGCCGTCAGGAAATATTTAGTTATTTATTTATTAAATTATCCACTCACTACGGAACTAAATCACATCCGTTTCAGTGTTTGAAACGAGACCCCTGTTTATTCAGTGCACCGTTTCTAATGGGTAGCTTATAGTAAATTACAAATTACGTACTCACATTTGTACAAATACAAGATTTGTTTAAGACTATTGATTTAATAATTAGTTGCAGGACAAATTACAAACCATAATTTTGAAATAATGTTAATAACAAACATACATTAAAATGTTGACCTTTTTCTTTTAAATTACATTCAGTTTTGTCTGAAATCTTGGCGAAAACTAATTTTAATTCTGTTTCTTTTACATTCCGCGAAAAATATCCTGAATCCAATAGTCGAAATTCCGTGTTGACAGGGTGACATAGCTACCCCAATTATTTAGTAAATCGTTTAACAGCTACGTGCCGCGCAATGCGAATAGCGCAGTAACTTTAGAGCAGGAGTACCAACGTACCAACTACCAATACCTACCTCTGCCTCCGGTGATAAACTACAAATAGGGACATTTCTCCAGCCGACGCATGGCTGGCGACACTGTAATTGTATTCGAGATTCTGCCGATTTATTCTCACCATCAAAACGTAACGGTCGGTTTGTTTTAATGTGAAAGGTAACGACCCAGAAACAGTGGCTCTCAACAAGTTTTTGCGAGGATATTGAGGAGTTAGAGCATGTAATTGCTTGATGTAGGTAGTTTTAGTTTTAGTTTGATAGAAGTTGGATTCCCTTCGAGCTATTTACAACACTGTCAATTAAATTTTCAACTTTATTTCACCAAAAATAGAAATCTACACATATAAGTAACTAACAACTTTTATTACTTCATACATATTGTAGATATTACTGTTATGTAATATATTTATTAATATGCAACTTAACTGTAATCATATGTCAATATTAAATTATTTTTAACTTATGCGATTTGATCAATTCTTCGTTATATATGCATGCATATTGCTTAATGCTGATTGCAACCTTAGTTACAATAATGATAAAAATGTATTTGATCCCTGGCTAGGGTTAACGTGTTTCTGATTATGATGACCTATGCGACGTCAACAACCTTCTTCAATTTCTTTGAAGTAATAACATTTCAGAATAGGCGGCCTACAGTTTTATTGTGTTTTCTAAAATCATACGTATGCACGTCTATGCATCTTGTCACACATTATTTACAATTTCTCGTATTTCGGCAACTTTTCAAGTATTTTAAACTGCAAATAGTTTTCGAAAAAACCTGTAAAAATTGTCGCGCTATTAGAACTTACAAATTGCACAAAATGCAGGATACATAATAATACCCAGTCATACGTCATATCTCCATAACTTTCATTATAAATTATGTAAGGGAAATAAGGACGATCTTGCACTCGAAAAAATTAATAATAATAATATTATTTTCATATCCAAACATTTAACCCTTGCCTGACCAAAATCGGATCACGACTGACCTAATTTCCGGTTTTTTGTTAATAACTCTCATAATAGAAATATTACTAACAATTCCGCTTAAGAATTCTCCTAAAATATATTAATATTTTGTAATATATAATTTTCGTTTATAGAAGATTAAAAAGTATTGAATTATTTAATATTTTTTGGGTCTACGTTGACCCGATTTTTGGTATTCGATGATATCATGATTATTATAACCATAGTAAAATAAAGAAATAAAAGAAATAATTTGTTTATATTTCTCAAGGATGGAGATGGAGAGTAAATTTTTAAATATATTGTTTACTTATATTGCATTAATTATTTAAGATAATGTTTATTTAGACCAAAAAGGATTATATGTTTTATTAAATTTAATTATTAAACAAATACACATTGGCATAATTATTAATAAAGGAAGTTTAATAAATATAATAAAAGTAAAACATTAATAAATATTGTCATATTAATAACAAATAACACAAAAAATTTGGGTCACAGTTGACCCTATTTTGGGTACCCAAGTTATAAAATTATTTTAATCAGACAAAGGTTAATCAAAGTTTTTGTATGTTGAATTGAATTAATGATAAACTCAAAAAGAGAAGTTATTGGCACATAAATTTTATAGAAGATTACATATTCAGTTGATCGAGATTTTGCAGAGCACAGCAAAATATCAAAATGAGTTTCTCAAACGTATATTCTCCAACGATATCGTCATTGAAATAAATGGTGTTGCATCTACTATAGAATATTTCATGCGTTGTAGGTTGTTACAGTATAAAAGTAGTATAAAATTTCACAATAAATACGTAACAAACAAACTTCTAAAATATAAAATGGTATCAGATACCTGTAATAACAAACACCTACAGCTTTTAGTAATTTCCTTGTTTTGATATGTCTCACAACTGCAATCTAGTGGAGTCACATCTAAACTTAAAATTTATATTACCTACACTATATTTATTAATAAAGTGAGTACCTAAACAAAGTAGCAAATAAAGAAAGTAATATCTTAGAAGTTTTATTTCTAAATAAATAAATAAATAAATAAATAAAATAAATATATCATCACGGCTTATTACCCATTGCTGGGTGTGCCAATCTGCTTTGTACAATGAAGTAATTTTTAAATTAATCTTAATATGATATAATCCTGTATGAGGACTGATTGAAATGTTCGCGCCGTAACATAGAGGGCAGCACTTGCGCTAGACACATAATTATTTTCTGTGAGAATATGCCATTTGTAACTAGTGTCTCTGCGAAGTTTCAAGATAAGTGCATTGAATTTTTGGGAGGTGGCGAGCCCTAATACTTCCGCTGTTTCGACTGTTGCTTAGATTCAGACTAATAGTGGTCATAGCTTGTCTTTTCATAAACAGATCAAAATCAGTTTCATAACCAAGCATGAAGTCTGGAAACGAACACGTTTCTGATCAACCGCTGGGGGACTCACTTTGCAATCCAAATTCGTTGATAAGAATGTTTTGAACGCGTTCATACTCGTCTACATATGCCTAGCTTCTGCTATTTCTTAAACCTTGATTCGCTGATTTGTCATAATCGGGAACAAAATTAATGTTTTTTCCCTCTCACGTTTAAATTCAGTTGTTGACTTTGTACTAATTGTGTATATGAAGGATAAGATGTTCCCAAAGTATTTGTCATGTCAGTATATTTGCTTCGATTTTAAACACTTTTTGTGCAGGTATTTGGTCACAGCACAGTGTTCTATTTTTTCCATTAAAAAAAATTTGTGCATACGTTAATTCAAAAAACTTCATTTAATGGCCGTATTCTGTACAAAATCTTACAGATCTGCGAATCTGTGCATAATGAACAACATTGCAATGAAAGCTGCCACACATATTTACAGATCTACCTACAAGACTTGCTAATTTTGCACTCTGCATTAGTCCGAGAACTTTTAAATCCACAGTCGTATTCCTCTATTTTTATTATTTGTGCAATCAATTAAGTAAGATGTTATATTAAGTTTCGAAGTGGGAAAATTGATAATCCATCGACAATCGTAATATTATCAAGTTTGCAGTTATGAAACGAATTGTTCAAGCTTTCGAATACTTTAATGAAAAAAAAAAAAAATTAATTCCAACATTTTTAATTTGATATTTGTCAATTTCTTAGAAATACAAAGTTCTAAAATATGAAATTGTAGCGGCATACGGTACCTTCAAAATGTAAGTAAAATAACGGGTTATATAAATATTATGACAAAGATCTGTTTAAAGTAATGCGATTGATTAAATACTAACCTAATGAAATAAACTTTTAATTTACTTCTTCGTTATGTCTATTTGAAGCTAAAAATAATTTCGTATTCAGTTATTCATCTGTCTATAAGTAGATTAGTGTTGGTGGAGTATTCAACAAAATTATTGAGAATTCCCATTACTTTGTGTGGACAGTTTGTTTGAAGTTCGCATATTAACAACGTTTTGTCCCATTCTATATTTAGCATGAAACAGTTTGCAATTTTAATTAATTTCTATTTTGTTTGTTGTTTCCTAAATGTAACAAGTTTAATTATTTTGTTATTTTATTACTCGTATTTTATATTCGGAAAAAAGTTGGACACATATTTTATTTTCAATTAAAACAGAAACTGGTTGTAAATGAAAGAAATTTATAATATTCGTATGAACTACTCTATTATTAAATTGTCAATTAAAAGTTATGAACTTTGTTAAAGTAATAAAAACAATTTACTGGGAAAATTTTGTTTCACAACTTTTATATTATTAATGACTTAAGAAGCTTTCACAAACATATAGACCAAAGAAAAAAACATGAACTTTCATTTTTAATTAAAGACCTTAAAATAGCTAGTTTACTACTTAAAAGTTTCACGTTAGTTATAGTTTTTGAATAGTTATTATGTAAGTTTCGAGGATAGTTCAGCACTCATTGTAAGCAAAATGTTGAATGAGAATAGAAAATGAAGAGTATGAGAATAAAAGGTTTAAGTTTTTTTTATTTTTGCACGATGAGCAGTGACTAAAAACTGCATATCCCTAAACTAGCAAGTAGATTAATAAATTGTTCTAAAATTAAATAATTTAAATAACAAGTAAAATCAAAATATCCTTAGTACCTACCATATATGTTTAAAGTTATTTTACAATATTGTGCTGTCGAAACTGAAAGTTCAATAATGTAAATTTCTTAGACATATTACTTCTAGTTTTATAATTCTGTAAATCTGGTTTCTGAATTTACTCCCAGTTTACAGGGTATATTATTTTGTAAAATGTTTTGAAACTTAGGCCCTATACCACAGTCGAGATATTTACCCATAATTTCCAAACTTAGCTTAATTTTTTTTTTGTTTTGACTGGCAGGTGATATAATGAATAAAATATTTAATTTTCGTAAATAGTTTACAATGTGCATAAAAAAATCCATTGAAATTCAGAATAAAATGTTGGACATGTCTTGGTTTTTGTGAAAATGGCATTCTTATCTGCTCGATACAATGCACATAGGCTGTGACATAAGTTATTCTTTGAAGTAATTATTATTACTTCAAAATAATGATAATACCTTAAAATTGTTTTGTTCTTAGAAATTAGAATAATATAATTTAAAATATACATAATAATACGTCGTGTCACCCAACTCTTACAAATTTATTTAGTTCTTGTAGTTTTCGAAACTATGCTACATGTATGTATGTATATTTTTAATTTTAAAGAAATCTGTAATATTCTGATTTCTGAGGTTACTAATTTAACAGAAGCAGAATATCATTAGAAGTCAAAATAATACTGTAAACCAGGAGTGGCCAACAATTTAAGTTCCCGAGCTACATTAGAATTTTTTTATGGAAAATACAAATACGATTGATTTTATTAGATAAAATTTCATTGTGGCATTTGTTTTAAGATCTTAAAAGGAATAAAATATGGTATATTTAAAATAAATAAATATATAATATTCGAATATATATTTTTTTTAATTTGCTGTACGAAACTCTGAATGTGCAACGCGCGTCGTATATTGGCCATGCCTACTATAAAGCATTACCAGCATGCATTTTTCGATAAGACAAATGTAAAAGACAGATAGAAGAAAGTATATAATACATTAATATAAGAATTAAAGAAAAATTTGAGAAAATTCAGCAAAAATTGTTTGATACAGAATTTGTATTTTTATTCTGGAATATACAATTTGTAGTTTATTTTTTATTTACTTCAACATTATCTCGATTTGAAATAATTGTGATTACATTTAATATTTAAAATTATTTCCTGTAATAATTTCTTTGCAGGTAACGTCCCACATTTTAGATACTCCTGGCTTCCGGCACCCGTCGGACGGATAACTTCCGGTAAATTTACGCCCAGAATCGAAGAAGACATTATTGTAGGATATCACAGTCGGGCCATTTGACGCCTAAATGTTGGTATTACGACTCAAAAATCACCATTTACACGCAAACACACCAGTTAGCTACATATGTGATGTGTGCAACATTCTAGTGAATAAAAAATATTTGCATCACAGATTACGTGTTAATGCGATGTGAATATCAGCTTTTATAGCTTGGAAATAAAAACTCACCAGTTTTACTGCACTAGTTCGCAACAGCGGAGATTAAAGTTGAAGGATTGTTCGCTTACCTGCAACATAAAAATAAAATCAGTTTTTACATTTAACAAATTTGTAGTAATGAAATACGTGCAACTTCTTCAAACAAGATTAAAACTGTGTAGCGATAATGCAACAAAAACTTGTATCAATGTTAAAAAATATAATTATTTTCATTTCCTGCCATGTAGATATCATTCTCATTATATTAACAATAAAAATATGCTTAATATATGTACCTACATTTTGTGCAATATCTCTATGTACATACATATTACATAATGTATATGTAGTTGCGACGCCGCGCCGGAGTAGTTTTCGCTCTGGATCTAGGCTTGAATTACATTTCAAATCACAAATCCAATACATTAAATTATTTATCTTAACCATACCATATATAACAAAGCAATTAAATACAAAATATACTAATATAAAATCGTCAATTTGGGAATAATATAATTTACTACGCCTGATAATCGCTCGGTATCTATTATATATGACGTCGAGGACACTCCTCCTGAAATTTCTCCTTCATGCTAGTGGAAACTTTTTATGCTTTCTTCAGAAGACTGTCTTAATTGGTTAGAAAATTTAGGTATTATTATACATATAAATTCTTTGTATTTCACATAAGTATTATATAATTGGTTAGAAAATTTAGGTATTATTATACATATAAATTCTTTGTATTTCACATAAGTATTATATTATTTTTACCTTCCGTCACCTTTAGGTAAGGAAGGTATTGTCTTTGGTCAAAAAATTCGGTGGTGAGTTTTTGATGAATAAGCACGTTTTAGGGTCCCTAGAACACGATTTTACTATTTTTACGATGATGTCTGTATGTGTGTGTGTGTGTGTGTGTGTGTGTGTGTGTGTGTGTGTGTGTGTGTGTGTGTGTGTGTGTGTGTGTGTGTGTGTGTGTGTGTGTGTGTGTGTGTGTGTGTGTGTGTGTGTGTGTGTGTGTGTGTGTGTGTGTGTGTGTGTGTGTGTGTGTGTGTGTGTGTGTGTGTGTGTGTGTGTGTGTGTGTGTGTGTGTGTGTGTGTGTGTGTGTGTGTGTGTGTGTGTGTGTGTGTGTGTGTGTGTGTGTGTGTGTGTGTGTGTGTGTGTGTGTGTGTGTGTGTGTGTGTGTGTGTGTGTGTGTGTGTGTGTGTGTGTGTGTGTGTGTGTGTGTGTGTGTGTGTGTGTGTGTGTGTGTGTGTGTGTGTGTGTGTGTGTGTGTGTGTGTGTGTGTGTGTGTGTGTGTGTGTGTGTGTGTGTGTGTGTGTGTGTGTGTGTGTGTGTGTGTGTGTGTGTGTGTGTGTGTGTGTGTGTGTGTGTGTGTGTGTGTGTGTGTGTGTGTGTGTGTGTGTGTGTGTGTGTGTGTGTGTGTGTGTGTGTGTGTGTGTGTGTGTGTGTGTGTGTGTGTGTGTGTGTGTGTGTGTGTGTGTGTGTGTGTGTGTGTGTGTGTGTGTGTGTGTGTGTGTGTGTGTGTGTGTGTGTGTGTGTGTGTGTGTGTGTGTGTGTGTGTGTGTGTGTGTGTGTGTGTGTGTGTGTGTGTGTGTGTGTGTGTGTGTGTGTGTGTGTGTGTGTGTGTGTGTGTGTGTGTGTGTGTGTGTGTGTGTGTGTGTGTGTGTGTGTGTGTGTGTGTGTGTGTGTGTGTGTGTGTGTGTGTGTGTGTGTGTGTGTGTGTGTGTGTGTGTGTGTGTGTGTGTGTGTGTGTGTGTGTGTGTGTGTGTGTGTGTGTGTGTGTGTGTGTGTGTGTGTGTGTGTGTGTGTGTGTGTGTGTGTGTGTGTGTGTGTGTGTGTGTGTGTGTGTGTGTGTGTGTGTGTGTGTGTGTGTGTGTGTGTGTGTGTGTGTGTGTGTGTGTGTGTGTGTGTGTGTGTGTGTGTGTGTGTGTGTGTGTGTGTGTGTGTGTGTGTGTGTGTGTGTGTGTGTGTGTGTGTGTGTGTGTGTGTGTGTGTGTGTGTGTGTGTGTGTGTGTGTGTGTGTGTGTGTGTGTGTGTGTGTGTGTGTGTGTGTGTGTGTGTGTGTGTGTGTGTGTGTGTGTGTGTGTGTGTGTGTGTGTGTGTGTGTGTGTGTGTGTGTGTGTGTGTGTGTGTGTGTGTGTGTGTGTGTGTGTGTGTGTGTGTGTGTGTGTGTGTGTGTGTGTGTGTGTGTGTGTGTGTGTGTGTGTGTGTGTGTGTGTGTGTGTGTGTGTGTGTGTGTGTGTGTGTGTGTGTGTGTGTGTGTGTGTGTGTGTGTGTGTGTGTGTGTGTGTGTGTGTGTGTGTGTGTGTGTGTGTGTGTGTGTGTGTGTGTGTGTGTGTGTGTGTGTGTGTGTGTGTGTGTGTGTGTGTGTGTGTGTGTGTGTGTGTGTGTGTGTGTGTGTGTGTGTGTGTGTGTGTGTGTGTGTGTGTGTGTGTGTGTGTGTGTGTGTGTGTGTGTGTGTGTGTGTGTGTGTGTGTGTGTGTGTGTGTGTGTGTGTGTGTGTGTGTGTGTGTGTGTGTGTGTGTGTGTGTGTGTGTGTGTGTGTGTGTGTGTGTGTGTGTGTGTGTGTGTGTGTGTGTGTGTGTGTGTGTGTGTGTGTGTGTGTGTGTGTGTGTGTGTGTGTGTGTGTGTGTGTGTGTGTGTGTGTGTGTGTGTGTGTGTGTGTGTGTGTGTGTGTGTGTGTGTGTGTGTGTGTGTGTGTGTGTGTGTGTGTGTGTGTGTGTGTGTGTGTGTGTGTGTGTGTGTGTGTGTGTGTGTGTGTGTGTGTGTGTGTGTGTGTGTGTGTGTAACAAAATTTTCGTCTGCGATAACTCTAATACTACAATTACAAAAATTATAATTTTTTCGTACACTTCTTCGTTACATCCAAATGAAGAGCTGATTAGATTTTGGTTACAATTGGTCAACCGGAAGTACCATCATTTGAAGATTTTAACAGTTTTTCTTGAAAAAACTATGTGAAATATAATTTTTTCACGTTTGATGTTATTATTAATATTAAAGAATATTTTATTCTCTATACGATTTGACTGCATTTAATACTTAATATTAAATGGATATAGAGTTAAAAAATTATAAAGAAATTAAATTTCATAAAGTAGCCATAGCTATGGAAACAGCTACTATATGAAGAAAATTCTGATTGAAAGATGTCAGTGTCAAGTGAAATTGACATAGTGTGTTTGTCTTATAATTTTAATGGAAATATTGGATCTTTTGCTTTTTGTATGGAATTTGTATAAAATACATACAACTGCTTTGAGGTAATGTACAAGAAATAATAATAATAATAATAATAATAATAATAATAATAATAATAAATCTTTTATTTCTGCAGATACATTACGCTTTATATAGAAAACGTCACAAAATAATAATTTTCTGTATGAAATTTGCATAAAATACATGCAACTGTCGGAAGGTAATGTACAAGAAATAGAATATTTAATTTAGCAAGGAACTTTCCGTATGAAATTTGTACAAAATACATAGATCTGACGGAAGGTAATGTGCTGGCCACATCAGATTTTTTATTTTTTAATCAATTCATACAAACACTGGCATGTTTCTTCTGCTATGTTTGATACATCTGGATATTATTAAAGGCGAGGTGATAACCGCCTATCTAACAAAACCGGGACACAGTAGTCGTAAGAGTACGGAGCTTGTTTTAAATAACCATTTTCCAATGTTCATGTCTTAAATTTGGCGTAAATTTGACAAATATGATGATGATGATGATGATGATATTAGTTTTGCTCATGTTTTGGACTGGTGCTTCAGTGACATGTATGTCGACGACGATCAGATACTCAACTTTCTGTCATAACACATACCTATTAATAAACAAATTATTTTATTTTGGTTAAAAGAACTAGTGAGATTTATTATTATTATTTTAATAATGACATAATTACAAAGTTAAATTAAAATACAAGGCAACTCCTTATGAATACTTTTGTACGGTTATCATTTTAATTGTTTCTTTTAATTAAAATTCTGTTAATATGAATTTCAAAAATGAACGAAATATTCTTTTAAAACTAAAAAGATACCTAACTTTAAAAGTTTAGTACATATATATTTTTAAACGTATAACTAAGAGTAAATATAAATTTTTGGCATTACTAATTCTCATGGATAAATTTCTAAGTAAAAATTTTGTCAAAAAGAAGTATTTAAAAACTATCAAATTACAAGTATTTAAGGACAGGGTGTCTCGAATTTAATATATTTTGAATTATTGTGCAGTTACCGAATGGCTATTTATAAAAAGACGGATTTTACAATCTGACTAGGACATAAAATGTAAGAGAGGTAATAAAATAAATGTGGTACATATATATATATATATATATATATATATATATATATATATATATATATATATATATATATATATATATATATATATATATATATGTATATATAAGCAAAGTAAATAAAAAAAATTATTGGCATTATTTAAAAAATGTAACATTCGGATATCTTTATTTATCTAGTCATTAACGTAATCGAAATACAATGTTTTTAGTATCAGGAATTATAATTTGAATAGTCGTTGCAATTGACATTATTATTTGCACACACATAGATATAAATGGAATATATATATATATATATATATATATATATATATATATATATATATATATATATATCTGTGTGTCTGGTCGCGAATCTGGGGAACCGGGTTCGATCCCGACCGACGCCAAATATTTCCAATTTTAAATGGCACAAAATTGACCCCTGTGGTGCACTCTCCACGCCAGCAATGAGTGCCCGTGAGGTGACGCCTGGTAAACGCCCGCACGGTACAAATATGTCATCATCATTACCGATATCTGCATACAAAGCGGATTGGCACACCCAGCAATGGGTAATATGCCGTGATGATATATTTATTTATTTATATTTATATATATATATATATATATATATATATATATATATATATATATATATATATATATATGTACAACATTGATCATTAATGCATATACAAAATGGACTATGAGGAGTATAGATGCTTAAGCACTATACATGTGAATTACAGTCATGATGACTAAGATAGGCACTTCTAAACACCAGACTCTTTTGCTCATTTCCCTATGAAAATTTGCAATTAGGAAACCGTATTTATTGTTCATTTCAAAAAGATCAGTTTCAAATAAAGCAAATAGAACAGATTTCTGGTCGAACCGGGCCTATCTCAACTTATAGTGAACTATCTTTTAGAGACTTTCACATCCTGTAATTCAATAAAAGTATTAAGAGAGACAGAAACATATTCGTATTATCCAATATTTTAATTATAAGAAGTGTTAATGTATTAGCTAATATATGTTTCGTACTATATGAGATTAAATTTAGCCAAATTAAATGTTATACACATTAGAAGTGATAATAAATAATAGTTATTTTTAATACAAGACGATAAAATTCTATTTTATCACATAATGTGTATAAAAGGAACTAAATAAAATAAAATAAAGCAATAAAAAATTTCCAATCAAAAATTAATCGTAAATAATAAAATACAAGTCAAAGAAAAAGCTTTATTTATATTTCATTCTGAGAAGAAAGGAATTAAATACGAAGTACATTTTAATGTTTCAGTTTACGGTCTGTCATTATTGTCCCTATTTAAAATTTAACATAAATTACTCACTTAAATTTAGACATTAAATTTTAATGACGAAAGATTTTGCATGCCTAGAAGCAATTATTATTTTATTTGCTATGGTGTTGTTTTCCGTAGCTCAAATTACTTTGCAAATGATATAAATATTAACTCAATTTAGCACGAAAAAATATAATTAAATATATCGTTGCAAAGTAACAAAATATGAGAAATAATTTAAAAGTTAAACGTTTAGAAGCATTTGTTAGTGAAATATTACTGTGAAATTTAAAAAAAAGGAAAAAAAACTTGTTAATAAAAGTAATTTCTATCCATATCCAGTAATAAGTATCTTGTTTTTAATTAATCTATGTGCCTGCAATCAGTTTTTATGTAGGTACGATTTTGCAAAAAGCAAAATACGGTGATTACGTTTTATTTTTTTCACTGCTTTTCAGTACCCATTGCCGTAATAACACGGCAGGATTTGCTGAAATGATGAAATTCAGAAAAGTTGATATTAGAGCTGAGTTAATTATAAAATTTTAATGCAGGTAAACTTATCAGTACGTAATTAATTATTATTATTATGTTTTACTGACAATTTATAAAGTGGATTATTTTGCAATAGTATGAATAATATGGTATTAGTCAAGTTTAGTTCGTGTTTTCTAATGATTTGAATATTACTAACTTGTGCGTGATAGACATGATTTTGTAAATGTTGGTATTATTGACAATATAATTAAGAGAGTCTGACAACAGGGAAGGTATGCGAAAAAAAAGGCATTGAATACTATGTTGTTAATTTTAATAAATTTCAATGAACGTGTAAAATAATCTACATGAAATTATTATTTATTAAGTTAATGTTTTTAAATGTCATTATATTGTAACTATAAAACTGATATTTTTTCGAATGAATGTGAAACAGCAAAAAAGCGGCAAGCATTGTGAGCAATCAGATATGGATCAAACTAAAACACATGTTTGAAATGACATTCCATATACATATGTACTACAAGCAAGAAGCAGACCTACGTGCTACATATGTGGCATATGTGACGTCACGATTTAAAGTTTTTTTTTTTTAAGGAATACTGCTTAACATATTTTTCACTATTATAGATTAAAATTAAAATAATAATGTAATGCAACATTCTATCGAAACTTATCAAATAAGATCGTAACCAAACTCCGCACCAAAGCGTATTGTTTTCAGGCGAAACCTTTATCGAAAACAAATTAGATTACATCCCCCCAAATCAAAGTGTTTCTTTCTACAAAGGGTAAAAATCAAGAGAAACCCTATTACCTTCCCTTAATCCTTTCTCCCAACCTAGAAGTTAATTTCATTATTCAGTGCATCCTAAAGACTCTGATTCTGCTGGCTGATGCTGTATCCTTTTCCGGGACTGTTATTTATATCCTGCAGGACTAAAGACAAATGCCGTGCTAGTGCTGGTGTCCACCTGCAGGCCCTCAAGCGGGAAATAAGTTCAGGGGATGAGAGTAGGGATCTAGGAGATCGATGCGCTCCATTCTGGATCAGGATGAACTCAACGTGGAGACAGATTTAAAATTCCCAGACAGGACAGAGGAGCGACAGTGGCGGAGAATATAGATTTGGAAAAGATAAACTCATAAAAGAGAATTCGAACTATTTAATTTTCCAATAATAGGGTCGTTTACTTTAACTATTCAATGAATATAAAATTGCTAATTAATTAGATATAAAAAGCAGATATGAACGATGAATCATATGTAAAGCCAAAAAGCTATTTGAAATGTCATTCAGAAGAAATACGTACTAAAAGCAAAAGTTGGATCCATAGGTAGGTTTTATTGAAATAGACTGGTTTCTTTTTCGTTTTTCAAAATATTTGTACTGTATGCTGCCACTGCCTTTACTAAACCTGTTAAATTTGTGATCAATTTTAAGGTAGCAACAAGATTGTTTTAATAAATTAAATTAAAGCACAAAGGTTATAGTACATTTTTTGAGTGGTACCTATATTATGTAATACATTTTATAAACGCTGCCATAGTCACGAGCGGAACAAGTGCCTAAAGAGTTTATAAAACGAGTCATATTATACTTTTTCTACAACTGAAAATTAAGATTGCAAAAATAAAGAAATACACATTTTAGGCTAGTTATTTTTATTGCCAGCTGTCACCTCCAGAGGCTACATTCGGCCTGGGTGTAATGAATCATTTTTTTTACGTTACAATTTGTCAAGTTGGATTAAGGTTTAGTTTAGCGTCTTGTAAACCATTACGTTATAGTAATTATCGTATCGAGAGTGTTATAAGGACAGTAACGCCTGAGGTCAACAGTGTACTTTACGAGGATCTCTGGCCCGAGGTATATACATTGAGCGTAGGCATTATTGTCCGTTTAACTCCCGTGGTGCGTTCAATGTTTAAGTTTAATAGTCTACGAATTACGGACCAGAAAGTTTTAATAAAATTTACAGAGTAGGTAGGCTATGAAAGCTTCTTCTTGTTTTTTAGGCTTTATCCCAGTATCAATATCAATTTCTTGACAACATTACCATAACAACAACTCATAACACGTCTTTTGGTGTTATTTAGTATACCTACAACATACAAGTAGGACGTTAAGTCATATTTCAACAACGAGAATAGAAAAATCATGTAGAATCAGCTCTTTCGATTGTTGTGTCCAACGATGAGGTGTAAAACTGTAATGTCGAAAACAATTTTGTTGTATGTCCGCCGTGTTTAAAGTATGTTCCAATTTTTATATTTAGCATAACGTAAAAAATCTGAAAAGCTTGAACAAGTCCGTTCTATAAATTATTATATGAGAAATGAATGTTGATGTCAAAGTTGAAATTATTTGTTTGCAGATTAACTATGCATATTGATTTATTTCAGAACTGCAATATTAGTGAGTGCGGTTCTGATAGTTATAAAACATTCATGTTAACGGTAATAAATAAAGATTAATTTTGTTGATTAAAGAGAATGCTGTTAGATCTAAACTGGATCACTCAAGTTGATCCCGATATATTTTTTATTTTAAATTATGTTGAAAGTTATACACTTAATGGTAATATGTACCTACTATTTATAATTACACAATGTGAGGGTTCAATGTACAATGTTAGCGCTTTTCTTAATTTATGGAAATCATGGACTCATTTTTGCAGCGTTAGAATGTAAATGAAGCTGTCTAGAGACAATTTGAAAGTATTAACAATTCACAGAAAATTTTCATCATTTGTATGTAAGATACTCTTCATCTGGGCTTTTGTGAGGGAGTCATATATGAGATTTGATCACGAGCCCGGCCATACATGGGACCCGTCCTGTTTTATTAATAATAATTTTTACAAAGACAAAATAAAAAAATATTTCTTATAGCCCGGCGTTTAATGTTTGTATGTTGGTTGCGCGTTGTGCGATTTTTAATAAATATTAAAAGTTTTATATATCTTTTAGTTGATAGAAATTATCCGTTCTTTTTAGTAGATAAGGGTGCCAGGGCCGTTCACCTGCAATGGAACCGAGAATTTGTTTTGATGGCCCTGCTCTCCATATTGATATTCAAAAAGGAAAAAAAGTTAAATTTAAGCTTATTGAAGTTTATTGTAATTCTTTACATTTTATTTAAATTTCTGAGATTATATTACACATAATAATTGGTTTATTGACGACAAATAAGAGTTCGTATCGGAGTGCTACCGAAGAAAACCGGTCCAGAAAATAATGGGGTCCTGCACTCTAATTTTTTATTATTTTAAATGAAAGTTATTTTCATTTTGAAGCAATTCATAACATTAAAAAGTCTTAATTATTTTTAGTTTAACTGTATTTGATTTTTAATGTCAACATGACGTCGCGGCGACACCTATTGCTATATCTTTCTCTCGCACAAGCATTATAGTAGACAGCGACAGAAAGGTAGCAAATGTGACGTCACAGTGACACTAACAACAAAGCTCAAATATCTCGCAATGTAATTATTAAAAAAATGTTTTTTTTTTTCATCTTAATCGCTATTTATTGAGTAATACTGTAAGTATAAAGTGTGCATTTTATTATTTTTTTATATTTTGCGTTCATAATGAAGTCATTACGATACGCAATTGCGTATCGTAATGACCTTCATTTCAATACGCAATTTTTTGTTTTAGACGGTTGGTACTAGATGACGTTTCTTTAACCCATTCTTACCTACTTTATTTTTAGTTAATTGACAATTCATTTTAATAATATAATGTCGAAATTATTATTATTTTTTTTTATTTAAGGAAGATTATTTACATGAAAATGTAAAATTGTTACAAATATAATCACAAATTGAGTAAGTGAATGTTAATTGTAGAAGGCGCAAAATACAAAAAATAGTATAAAGAACTCATTTTATAAGACTTTCTTTCGCACATGTCTTATAAAACTCGTTCTTTAATATACTATTTTGTTATGGTGCAGGACCCCATTATGGATGTTTTTCAGTTTAATCTGATGTCGAATTTGAGAGTAAACAGATAAGTATGCGTTTTCTGTGACTTTGAGTACAATATTTGTGAAACTAATTCTTTATATGTATACGTACTTGTATTTATGTGTGCACGAATTTATGTTTATGAAACGGTTAAGATCTTATAATGATCATGTTAATGTTACATATATTAATTTGTTTTAAATGCTTGTAGACCCTGAAACAAATTTGCATAGTTTTATATTGTAACATCAGAAGGATAAAAATGTTCCATTAATCATAAGTAATTATAAAATATAACCGAATACATAATAAAGTCGAGTAAACTAGTGGTAAATCCAGAGGATATACTTGTTTATATTAAATGTTTATTGCTTTTATTTGGACGTATGATGATATTAAATTATTATTCGTTTCATAAATGCAATCATAATTTTCGTATATTACTAAATTATGTACAAAAGAAAATGATTTAAATACCTACATATTTCAAATGCCATGATAAATAAGCAAAATTATCACTCAAATGATTTGCATTTTATTTAATTAACTAAGTATAAGCTCTCCAACTAGAATGTATACAAATTTTAACCTACACGTATTTAGTTGAAATCCTTCTATAAACTGCTATAATAAAAACACTGTTAGTTTAGAGCGTGCTGTTTTTGAAATTTATAGCACATCTTTGAGCTAAACGCCAACTATCTCTTCTTTTGAGAGAAGTGTTAAAGTTAGCGATAAAATTTTTATATTTCTAACATCATAAAGGTACAACAAAGTCTCTTGATGTCCTTAAATATGACAATCGTGCTCTTCACAAGTACCGAAGATTTATACTTTACAATCAGTGATTTCCATTTTACTAACCAAACATTGTACAGATATACTCTGGACGTGACGCTGTTACGTATTTAATTGCTCATAAGCTACAGTGCGGAAATAAAATTTTAATTAGGTAACACTAAAGCCAATTGCTTCAAATGATGTTTTAATTTTACAGTTTATCACAAGTCACAAATTCTAACTTCCATTAACTGCAAAATGTTTCATTTCGTTTTTTATTTGCTTCTTTATGTTAACTTTAAATTTAAAATAACAGACAAACTATTCAATAGTACATAATACGATTTCAAATAGAAACTTGCTGAATTAAAATATATATTTGTAAAAACTTTAAAATTATTTTCAATTTTCAAATATCACAAAAGTAATCCCTGGAGTGCTGTTTCCATGACAACATTGAAAACCCGTGAGATGACGCCTGATAAACGTTCTGAATGGTGCAGATATATCGCGATTACGGAAATCTAGGAATAATAGTAAATTAGCACACCCAAAATGGGAAATAAGCCGTGTTGATATACGTATTTATTTACTGAACAAATTAATTATATATCTGCAAAAATGCCTCTATTTAATATTTGTATCATATCTGCAAAAATATTATTAAAACATATTTTCGTCTTTCATCATTTAATATTTTTTAAAAAAGTAAATTAATGCCTTTACCTAAATAAGGTATAAACAACTAGATATTTATTCCAAGATTAAAATATATGTATACGTTTAGTTAAGAGTTGTTAAGCCGAAAATAAGGGTACAACGGAGTAACAAAATATTTATTTATGTAAATATTCATGGACAATTCGTAAATAAAGTGTTGCGCACGAACTGCACTGGGCGTAAAAGAAAACTGTAAGACACTGACAAATTTAAACCCTGAGCAAGGAGTTCTATCGTCGTCTTACATCCTGCTCCTTTTGGTCCAACTTCGTCTGCTGTTCGTTTACTAGACGAACAACAATATATATGTAAATCGCGCTGGAATTCCAGACGTATGCAAAAGAATTTCGTATTAAAGCCCAAGTATTTATGTAGGGAATTGCTGTTATTAAACGTTGCCGGCACTGGCACCCTCGAAGAATCACGACGCATTCCGATCTCGACCGATCGAGCACGGCCTGCTGAGAATTTGTGTGACACGTGTTGCTTTACGCGAGCTGCGAGGCTATACTGAAGCTGAAGCTGAAACTGAATGTTGAAGGAACGTGCATTTTTCACTGAGGATTTTACGAGGAAATGTACTAGGATGCCTCTGCATTTTCTTGACTACTTCTTCATGGCAACTTTCAGCGTTTTAAGGTGAAACTTGGACGATAGTAAAATTTAATTTCTTCCAAGAAGTACTCAGTGATGTAAGGATACTTAAGTGCAGCCACACAAAAGAATTTTATACACACGTTTTTCTTTTACCATCATACGGGATTTATAGTTTAACGAAGTCGTTTCTTCCTACTCTAGTCTTACTACGACGTAAATCTTTGTATTCTATTTTGTAAAAAAAATATTGTCCTTCATTATTCTATTGGGCGTGGCTGAATGCACTAAATTATTTTGATAGCACACATTCCCATCCAATTTTATTTATTATTTATTTTATTTGTATAAGGACGGTTATATTAGCATTTCGCTACAATTACATAATTTTATGTAAATCACCTCTTTTGTATATAATTCAATTATACAGATGTCCTTATTAAGGCGCCATACATGGGGATCTGAAGAACTGTACTAGAAATACTACAAAGTCTGTTAATACAGACAAAAATTGAGCCATTAGGAGTAGTAGAGTCTTTACTAATGAATCGATATAAAAAAAATGCATAAGTATGTAGATATAGGCGAATATGTAAATTTTACAGCTTTAATTTTTGCAATTAATTGTAAGTGTGAAATAAGACTAAGTTTTGGTTATCACCACTTTAGCGTAGATTTTTCTGCTCTTTCGAATGTTATTGTTCCAATTTTCCAATCACCATTAGATATCGAGTTATGTCAAAGTTTTAAATTTTATACAGACGTCCATATCATTACAATTAACATAAAAATAAAATAAAAATATAACCCGCAAAAACTCGTGCGCACAGATCATTTCCTGGTGGCTACACGCACACGCACATACATGCACACACACACACTCTCCCACACACTGACTCACCTACACTCACACTGGCACACACACACACACACACACACACACACACACACACACACACACACACACACACACACACACGCACACACAAACTCTCACATACACACACGCACGCACGCACGCACTCACACACACACACGCACGCACGCACGCACGCACGCACGCCCGCACGCACACACACACACACACACACACACACCACCGTGAAAATAGTAAAATCGTATTCTATGGACTCTAAAACGAGCTTATTCATTAAAAACTCATCATAGAATATTTTGACCAATGACAATACCTTCCTTTGATGGAATCGACCAAATTTAGTTTTCCGCCATTATCTAGTAATCAATGAGAAGTTTTGGCAAAACAAATACACATCTCTCATTTTATTGACTGTCGTATCTCTTATAGTTTCCGCGATTCCTGTATATTTCATTATTATTTGAATATGTTGCAACAGTATTGTAAAGCAGAGAATATGGAACAACAATCACTTTTCAAAGAGAAATAGTATCAAAATCACAGATTACCTGATGTATAAATAATAAAACTTATGATGTTAAAACTAACCTTTTTTTCATTTATTTCTATAAAGTAATTTTAGGTATCTAAAAAATAACGTTATTACATTTTGATGGTTTTTTGGAAATTGAATTAAAATTATATTCACAGTGGGTAAAGCCGTGATTATATATTTATTTTTTTATTTATTTATTTAAAATTATATTCTTTGATATGTATTAATATCTTTGTAACATCAGAATCATATTTGATATATCTAATTTAACAACAATAATATTTTTAATATATTGGTAGTATAGAAAACATACAATTAAAGCATCGCTGTTCTCCGCAATCCGCAAAAAACACATGACATAGTTTGGTCAAAACGAGCTGCTCGCTTGTATAGCGAGTCCACAGTCCTAGTAGTCTTAGTCCGTAGGTCCTAGTCACATGTGAACCATATACGGCTTGCTTGCACGACAAAATGCAGGGGGTAGGTAAATTTTCGCTCATAGCATCCGGACTACATCAATACTTCTGCCGCGATATGTGCGAGTTTTGTCATTTCCCAAATATTCTGATACTTTTATTTCACTGTAGTTCAATAAATATAGGCCATAGAAAAAAAGTTGTAAATACAAAAGTTGTAGAAAATTTTGTCTTCTACAATATTGATAATAACAACTTTTACTCTTCGATGTGTAGAACCAGAGAAATTTAGGAAAAACCGAAAAATTTCGAAATTTTTATCCCTATAACTCTGGAAGCACAGGCTTTTCGTTTCTGCAAAATTGATTACTTATCACTGGCCTTGGTTGTTACAACATATCCAAATATTGTAAGATTAACTGACTTACCCTTAAGGAAGTTTGATCGTAATTTTCCTTCGCTTGTCCTGCGATATAATTACTATGTAGATGTGTAAAGTGATAGGTGCGATACCGTGTTGAATTATGATATATATATATATATATATATATATATATATATATATATATATATATATATATATATATATATATATATATATATATATATACCGGGTGTCTTAGGCCGATCGACACATGGGCGATTAACATGTAAAATTAGTTAATTGTGAATAGTATCTCCCCAGTGCAAGATATTAAGATGAAATTTTGCATGCTTATCCGGGGATACTATTTCTATGGATTTCAATTCAAATCAGTCAATTTACAAGTGTAATATTAGAATAAATTAAGAAAAATTGTAGAAGTACCATGAATGTTATTCATATCTTGAAAATAATAGTATCTAAGCAACAGCTCTGATAAAGTAGGGGTAACGTGCGCGCTCCACAATTTAGAGAGTCGGGTTCGAAACCAACCGACAGCAATATTTATTTTTTAATTTTTTCTTTTCAAAATAATTTTTATTATTAATATGTTTTTAATCTTTTATTAATATTTAATTTAATAAAGTGGATACATTGTACGTAACAAGATTTATGTTACGATCGTCTCGGATTTTGCTTAGCGCAAAACGGCGGCCATTTTGAATATTTATTATAATTTTTAAATTTTAATGTTGTAATTAGTAGGTACGATTTAATATTTTTTAAATAAATAAATCTTGTTACGTACAATGTATCCACTTTATTAAATTAAATATTAATAAAAGATTAAAAACATATTAATAATAAAAATTATTTTGAAAAGAAAAAATTAAAAAATAAATATTGCTGTGGGTTGGTTTGGTTTCGAACCCGACTCTATAAATTGTGGAGCGCGCACGTTACCCCTACTCTATCAGAGCTGTTGCTTAGATACTATTATTTTAAAGATATGAATAACATTCATGGTACTTCTACAATTTTTCTTAATTTATTCTAATATTACACTTGCAAATTGACTGATTTGAATTGAAATCCATAGAAATAGTATCCCCGGATAAGCATGCAAAATTTCATCTTAATATCTTGCACTGGGGAGATACTATTCACAATTAACTAATTTTACATGTTAATCGCCCATGTGTCGGTCGGCCTAAGACACCCGGTATATATATATATATATATATATATATATATATATATATATATATATATATATATATATATATATATATATATATAGCTCAAACAAGCCCTAACCCGATTTGCAATAGCCTATACATAACAATAGCTCATTATGAATCCCAAAAATTTAAACTAATTCTCTATTCTTATTTGCAAAAGTTGACTATTATAAAAGTTTATTGAATATTTAGAATTCGGTGTTCAACCTGTCGTGTTTTTAATAACCTCTATATTAACACCTGTTTTATTTGCTTCGTCTTATACTGTGGCCTGGAAAAATGTTAATAACTATACGGCTCTTTTTTAATACTAGCTTTATCCATCTTCTAATAGTTTGAGAATATACTGGATGATTCGGTTTTTGGTATATTAGAATTAAATATCTTTGGTCATTTGAACGATATTCAGATGTGATACGAATGTAGAAAATAATTAGTGACGCAATGTACAATTCTGGTTTTCGCGGAAAAATGGAAAAACAAGTAATTCTATTTTATCTCATATTATTGTAGTACGGTTTAGATTACCCTATGTGTACTGGTAAGGGCCATTAAGGTAACTAGTTTGATAATGTGGTTCTTGTAAGGGTAAATATGTTTCCGATATATTTTAGAATTGGAATTCGATTCTATGTAACTTCATATTTTCGATTTGCTGATCTTGTAATGTAAATTTCTCTAATTGGTCTTTAAATTACAAATTCATGCACGGTTTTTACTGATAGTATTAGAATGAGAGCTGCTCGATAAGAAATTCGTGTGTAGTAGGAACTCTCTATATGAACTGAATTGGTTCTAAAATTTATATTATTTTCTAGACAATATAAATATGGTTTTAAATTTTTTGAACATTTTTTTTGTGACAGCTGCCATAATATTCCTTCGGACAACGATGACAGTATTAAATGCAGAACAGCTTGAGGAATGTTTTTATTTATCAACACTCTCCGGATAATGGCTGTTGCCATGTGATAAAAGGCTGCTAAAAATCCAGACAATTTACGTGATAATTTCGTTCCTGCGTGTTGCATTACCCGCATGTTAAATTAAATCCATGACTGCGAGCTACATAACCAGAGGTTGAGGCACTAGAAAAAAATTCAAGTTAAACCTTTTTTATGTTACACATAATAAGTGAAAAATGACCGCATCAGCAATTATGATGATTTTTGGGGTAGTTCGGAATGGTCATTTTTTGTTAAGTTAGTTATGTGGAGCTAAGAGAAATTTTCCTCTTTCTAAATCCCAGAAATTTTAGTTCTTGCGTAGGATTGAAGTTACATTTTTCTCTGTTAAAAAAAATCACAGTGATTCAAGAAGTTTTACTATTGATACACATTGATACTAAATTCTAGTTTTGTTTTTTCTCATTATTAGTATGTATGCTTTATTTAACCTAAATGGTAAATAATTAACTTCATATCTCTGATTTTTGACTCTAAATCTAAGGTATTTTCTAAATTTGTGTTTGAAAACTATATTGCTAGGTAATCCTCTAATAAACATATTTTGTTCTATTAAATTTTAAACGGAAGCTAAATTTTCTATTAGGTTTTTTTTTGCTAAAAAATAACTTCATATGAACTCGTTTGGAGTACCTAGCACTTAGATATAGTACCTATAAAGATTAAGGCAGACACAGCCTGTTCAGGTTTTAAGTTGACTGTTTCCAATAACTGTTCTTGTTTTAGAATTTTGAAAGGAAAATTTTTGAAAGGTATAGTGATTCCGTTTACCCAGATTAAGACAACTTTGGCTTGCCTAAGAGCCTGCCAATTACACCAGTAATTAGATACGAAACCAGCATAGTTTCTCATGTGTCTCTTGTCCTTTTATTGCCCTCTGTGCTTAACGCCTCCCTCCTCTCTTTCGGCGGAGTTCCGATGCCGCTGTTAGTTTACACGGTTTTGAATGTGAGTGTTCGTTTTTACGTTTTCATAAAAAAAAATTGTTAAACAAACAATCGTCTATACCTGTGGTCTTTCACCACTTTACTGCACTTTGTATTTTAGTGAAGTGAGACAATGTATTTTCTGTGTAGCGAGATTGCGTTATGTACATTTGCGGCATTATCCATAAACTGACAAGCGTCTGCCTATTTTGGCAAGGAATCTGCTGCATCAGTTAGAGTTAGATCGTTTGTTAGCATGTTAGCATTAAGATAACCACAGCTAAAAGACTGTGAGTAATATATTCTTGTAAGGGTATCAGGAAATTGTCTTGTTTTATCACAGTTTCCGGTATGCACGCTTGAATATCACCATTTAGTTTAGGTGGGTGCAAGGCTTTTACGCTTTGGCCTATTAATCGGTAGGAGTTTTCCCCAAGAAAGAATTACACTTTAGCTACAGAGAAGACTCCGGAACCATGTACTTGGGTAAATTCTTGTTATCGCGCACCGGACGAGCATGTATCATCTCCTTGTGTATATGAGTAAAATATAAGGTTCGTAAGTCACGTGACCAACTAGCTGAATCAAGGTTTGATGTTTACATAACAAATGTAACACTGAACGTATGTAACATTATTACTAATAGGAATAAGCCAAAGTACTTACCTTAATTACTAAAAATTGGATACACACATGTTTATTAGGAATGCAGCGGTAAGTCATTTGACTATTTGGTTCAGATTAGTGTAGTTATACGCCATGATGATCACATGTCCATCGAATCCAAGTAGCTAAGTCCCCTGACTTCCAGATCCAAATATTACATGACAGAAAAAAGAATGAACACGCGTTCATCGGATCCAAGAGGGTAAGTCACATGACTACCAGATCCTTTTTCTTTTCAGTCTATTCTTTTTCACAATATTATTATCATTTCACTTTATTTAAAAACACAACACACAACCACTTGTTGAACGTCCGTATCCGACAGGTACAAATAACGGAATGAGTGCTGTGATGAGGTGTTTTTTTTTTATTACATAGCTTTCAAATGTGCCGACGGGTATAACATAACGCGACACTACACAGTAATTATATCGGAGGACAAGCAAAGGAAAATTATAGATACCCGACCTTTTGCAAAGAAACCAGGTCATATTGTACATATTGACTGGACTACTACAGGTATACTGTTTTTGTTTAACCATAAAACCTATAAACTGTTTTTATTTAATCTGAAATTTGAATCAGGGACCCAAGTTCGATCCTGACCAGCGCCAAAACTAATTCGAATTTTAAAAGGTACAAAAGTGACCGCTGTAGTTCCACGCCACCAAGGAGTGTCCGTGAGATGACGCCTGGTCAACGCCCGCTCGATACGAATATGTTATAATCATTACCGACATCTGTACACAGCAAATTGGTAGGTACATCCAATAGTAGGTAATATGCTGTGATGATATATTTATTTATTTATTATGAAATCAATGCTATCAAATAAAATTGTGATTTTCGTTATTTATGAAAATTTTCAATGTTATCTATACTTTACAGAAAGCTATTTTAGATAAAATATGTATTGCAAATTAATTTAAAAGCGACAATTAAAATGCTATTACATGTACGTTTAAAAATAAATATATACTCATATGTTGCCAAGTTAATGAAGTTGACGTGTCCGATTGCGTATACGTCCTGTGTGTAAGTGGATGTATAAGATTGGTAGTGTGCTAAAGGAGAGAAAGTTTCCAAGTGGAAAAAGAAAACAACATGTATGAATGCGATTATATGACCGAGGAGAAATAAATGTGGGGGAAGCATGAATTTATGTAGGTATGTATGTAGAAGTAAATAAAATACAAAAGAAACTCTAAATAGAAATACATGTGGAAATAAATCTCCTACTCTAATCATTTTATTTTCAATCATCATTTATAACAAGGTTTAAAATAACCAGTAAAGTACAATCTTTTTTTCCAAACTTTCCACCCTTCAAACAACAAGAGAAATCAAAAACAGAGAACAGCATCAGCATCTCATTATCATGTACAAAGCGGGGCATTCAGGCATTATTCAACTCTAACCCTTCCTTCTGTCAGCTGCGGTGATACGTCGCTGCTGCCACTCGATACCAGGACCAGATATCATATGTATCCCTGAAAAACTCCACCCATAAATAAACGTTCATAAAATACTCAGCAATGCTCCAGTGATAAAAATGGGAGGGGTTCATGTACCTGCAGGATGTAGTTTCTATGGGGCATTGCATGTGATGATATATTTTTCGTTTTTTTTCTGTTTTTTGAGGTTTATGTGAGGCTCGTTTTATGATACTGGTGTAAATTTAAGCGTAGTTGCTAATAGAGATACACAGTTATGAGCTAGGTACGAACAGATAGAGTTTAGTTAGTACTATAAATTGCAATCTGATTCGATACATTCTGTGTTGCGGTATACCTATATTATTGATATGCATATTTAATATCGTCGAGCTGTGTTGCAATTTTTGCAACTGCAAATCGTCTAACCAACGAATTTTAAATTAAATGTCAAACGTGAAAAAGCATTATAATTTAACGTTTTATTTATTTGGATGAAGTGAAAAAAAATCAAAGAATTATTGTTAATTAAAACAGATGTTTATTAAACGACAAATAAATATTAAAAGGTATTAAATAATGACGATTACTATGGTTAAACAATTATTAAATACAAATTTAAGACTAAGAACATAATTAAACACTAAGATTACTTATTTATTTAAACAATTATCAAGACTATTTATTTTCACGCTATTTATTTTTATCACTATTTATGTCACTATTTATTTTTATCATATTCAACTGTCCGGCCTCCTCAGCGTCTGTATATTGAATTCCACAGAGTCTATATACTTAACTGCCCGGATAGAAATCAATTCTTCCAAATCTTTTTTCTGAACTCTCTTGAAGTCTACTAATTGATTTCCGATACAGTGTCATCGACTACACGTATGCCACAACTCTTCAACTCCACTGCCGAGTACCCACTTCCGGGTGGCGGTTCTTGCAATCATACTGTGCGGTGCAAGTGCCGCCCCCGAACCAACACACCGCCTACTGTTTAATCGTCTTGACGTTTTTATCGAACGCGAGAACATTTCGGGACGGCAGTGAACTCGTGAAAAAACAATGGATAAGTTAAGAGTTAAATTCTGCACCGTCACAGATGAAAACTATAGCACATATCAAACCAAGGCAGTCACGTGACAGTATCAGGTTCGATGATTGGCTGCGGGTTCGGTTGACGGGTGATAAAACAGCCTGTCGGCTATTCCTTCATCCGCAATCGCAGCCGCTAGCTGCCGCGCTCCTATATTGGTCGAGGAGTCACCCGCACACGCATCCGCCAACCGCTTCAAAACCCGCTAGTGTGATACGGGCATAACATAGACGCTTGCTCAGCGCGGCAGTGCTTCCACGTTACAATAATTTTATATAAGCGTGAAGTTCTCACAGAAACCTATTATATTTTCTCTTATTTTATATTATTTAAAAGTAAGCATTACACAGTAAAAAATTACACCTGAGTTAAATTTGAGTGTACATTTCGTACACGTAGTGAAAATGATATTTCCGCTAATTAAGAAATAAGAACATTTTAAGAGTATGTATATGCATATTTACGTTATTATCATTGAGAAAATAGTAAAAAAAATCTATTTCTATAGTCTATGTACAAAGTAGCCATTTGCGCTCTTTTTCAACGCAAAATGTCACTTTGCCGCTCATGCACGACAAAGTACAAAAAACGCTCGCTGTCTAAATTTCTAACTAAACAAATGTTGAGAAATGTCGCACTGCTGTGAAAATAAAATAGGGCATTCATTTACAAAAACGAAAGTATATAATGCTTAGATTAGAATGAAGCTAAAGAAGAACAGAAAATGCCTATAAATTAAAATTAAATATAATCGTTACTTATTGAGTAGTACTGCAAGTACAAAGTGTACATTTTATTTTTTGTTATGGTGGAAGACCCCATTGTGGCGATTGTAAAAAAAATCTTGATACACAAATAGCTACTTTATGAAAAAGTATAATACAAGAAAGTGTCTACAGTACCGAAAGCGAGATCGTTTAGAAAAAATTAAAATCTTAAATAGACGTGGTTTACAAAATTTCTTTAAATATAACTACACCTCAACAACATCTATCCTAACGCACAAAATTCACGCTTGGGACACTAGGGCTGAGTCCTGAACGATTCTAGTACTAAATGACGCTTCATGCATGGTCCCGAACGTTAAGCCACGCCAACTTCGAGATTTTAATAATAAAAAATTAAACATCTTTAAAAAAATTGTTGCAGAATAATTTACAAATATTCATAACTTTTACGCTTATTCTTAATTTACTGATCCACGCTTTGAAACTATTGACTTTTTCCATCTTGTTCAGTCTGATCAGATATGCTTCATAGGCTATTAGCTAACAATAATAAATCTGATGTGGATACCCCACGGCTTCCTTGTACACAAGACCAACATGCAGTATAGACCCAATTATAAAATTGCACGTATTTGACGTAATTTGTCATTAACATGATTTTTTTGCGATTACAATATTTCCTTTACTATGTACAAAGAAGTAAAAATCTAATTTTGGTAAATTTTTACTTTACGTCGCCTATAATTATTTTATATGAATCAACATTATATTATGGATTTAAGATATAACACGTTCACTGCGCAGGTCGTATTTTTCGAGTTAATTGAAACTTAATGTACCAAGTTTAATTCTATGGCGAGGGTTACTTTGTCTTAAAAATTTTATTTTAAAAACTAACGGTCGGATATGTATATCTAGATCCAGAGGAATAGCTTGAAGGATACTTACTTTAGCGTCGTCGAGAGACTTTAGGTTCCTTACCGCATACATTAGATACAATGTTTTATACAGTTTTTATATTTAACATTTCTTCTGCTAAAAGTAGAATATTTTTCCAAACGTTTATTCATCTCGTACAAAAGCGGGTTTAGAATGTCAAATATTATATTAATTACATAAAACCAAAGTGTGACATACGAGTAAATGTATTTCTCAAATGAATTATGCCTACGATAACCATTGTCAATAATCAAAAATTAAATTTTTGTATTTCATAATCACTCATCGTTTATATAAATATATTTTTTTGGGCAATATTTCGAGATTCAAGAAGTTCGCAACTTTTCTTCTGCGAATTACTCGCGTAGATTTTTTATTTGCGTGCTGAACAGAAATACTTTTTATGAGTTAGGTAAATGATTTATTTATGAGACAAGGAAATTCTCTTCGTGACGTAGTAGATTTTGCTGTTTTCTAGCAAGCTGCAAGAGTGAATGAGTTATGTTTGTGTCTATATTTAAAAGTGAGTTATAGGGCAGTTAATAATTTTTATTGCTTTTATGATTCACTGTGTGGTAATTTAGGCAAAAGTTGTTTACAAATCATGCCCAAGTATTTTTGTCATGTGAACAATTTATATCTACAATTATTAGCGTTTTCAGCTTACACAGTGCTATAGTGCGCACTGAGTGCAACATGTCACGTGACCACACTGAACGAGTTCTGCCCTCATCCGGTAGCAGTGCAGTTTAAGCTGAAAACGATTTTGTTTAGCCGCCAGCCGCCATATTTGCACTGGGACTATTGCACTTGCCTAGGGAGTCAGTGCACCAAAGTCGCACTGAGCCAGTGCACGATGCAACTTTTTCTTAAGCTGAAAACGCACAGCTGACTAAATTTTGCACTCAATGATAAGCTGAAGCCGCTCAGTGCAAAAAATGCGCACCAGTACGCACTAGACTTGTAAGCTGAAAACGCTATATCAGTACTTAACACGCTCTCTAGGTACATATACACATATATAAAATTGAACATTAACTTTACCACAACACAATTTTAATTTATCAAAAATCATCAGTTTCATACATACTACATTGTAAACATCACATAATTCAAAAAGTAAAAATAATATTCATTGTTCGATATTGTAATGTTACCAGAATTGCGGATGTATTTTCCATCTTATATAAATTTGTACTTTCAGAGCTATAAATTTTCATATTTGCATCGTCTAGATACAAAAGATATGTTATAAAGCTAGACATTGTGTCAAAATATGTATTTCCTGCTAAATATTTGTATAAGGAATTAAATACTTTGTAGATAATATTTATGTCTACATCATTTCGTTTTACTAGCGGTATACAATTGTAATTCATTTAACTATGAAGTATGGATTAGCAATTACTTCACTGATAATTTTATTAGCATTTTAAATTTTTGGTATCTAAGACACAGCTGAGTTACTAGATAAAACTCTTAGTTGGTGGTCGGAAACGATATTTTAAAAACTATCTCACATTCAATTAGAAAATATGCTAATTAAAATATAAATATTTTAGCATAGCATCGACTTTTTAGTATGAGTTATTTATTTGTGAATAAAGTTAACGATAACGGCGTTTCGGTCAATGAAAACATGGTGACCATTAATAATAGTAATTTCCTATTTTATTTAAATTATAGTAAATACATAAAAAAATGAATAGGAATATTATATTTCACGTTCAAAAAACCACACCACAACGCCACATGACACATATTTTTGCGAATATCAACTAAATATATACATACATATATGTCCGTGAAATTATAGAGGCAATATAAAATATAAACACTCTCGTCCTGGTAGTAATTTGAACTTAGCGTGGTACAGTAAAATTAAAATCATGGAAGTAAAAATACTGGAAACTATTTTTCTTTTTTATAATAAAACATCATTTTAACTTTCAATTTTCCTACACAATTATCTCTACTTCATTAGTGTTAATACTGAGATGTGTAGATACCTACGACGCTTTGTCCGCAGTGCGTGCGAACCGACGCCTATGACAGAAGTTCTAGAGATCTAGAGTCTAATAGTGAGAGAATGGGCGGATACTCGGAAAGCGATCGATAACATAGTAGAGGCGTGCGGAAGGCGGGCGACGAAGCGGACTTTTGTGTAAACAAGAGGGGAGATAAGCGTAATTATAGTATTCCAGAAATATTACAGCCACTATATAAGCGACGTATTTGTGTGCGCAGAGGGAGAGTTATACAGTTACAAAGTTACATAGGCAGTGAGTTTAGTAGCATAGCAAAATCGTGGTGAATGTATGCAGTTCAGTGTCGAGTGGAGTACGCAGGAATTTACTGGTATACAGGGATAGCTGTGGAAGTGAATACTCAGTAGTTTTGAGGAGTATTGTGAAGCTATGTATACGGGGACAGTAACGGCGAGTGGAAGTGGGTACACGGCAGTCAGCTAGTGAGTGAGAAGGAGTGAATTCTGGTCTGGGCAGTTGAATATTCAGATGCTGCTGAGTCAGTTAAGTATATAGACGCTGAGGAAGTCGGTGGGTCGGACAGTTGAACGTGATATAAATAAATAGTGACATAAATAGTCGAAATAAATAATTAGTAATATCCTGTAAATAAATAGTCGTGTTAATTGCTTAAATAAATAAATAGTGTTAGTATTTAACTAGTTAAATAAATTCTTAGTTTTATAATTAGTATTTAATATTTCTATAACCATAGTAATCGTCATTGTTATTATCTTTTAATATTTATACATCGTTTTATTAAACATCCATTTTACTTAATAATTCTTTGATTTTTACACTTCACCAAATAAATAAAACGATACAATACATAATTTAGATTACAAAGGTTAAACTCTTGTAATGTGTTGCTGCTTGCATATTGCATTGTGTTAGAATAGATACGTTCAATGGATCTAGAACAAGCAGTGGATGGCGGAACGGACTCAGATGACTTGATTTTGCTCTACCAGATTTAACATATTATTACTATTTTAATTTTAGGCTGGACGCAGGGCTATGTAATGATGTGAAGCAAAAGAGCAATTATTGCTGCAGGCATCTTTAGCGAAAAGGCGCTCACTGATACATATGTCTAGTTGTTTCAATGCCTACACAATAACGGCGAAGTACCGCCGTTGTTTAGTAAGGTGGATTTGTATGCTAGATATATAAAATATATTATACATAAGAACAAAAGATATACATTTACAATTAAATGGAGAGAATAATACACGCAAATATCTGAATTACAACACAGAAATAAGATACATACTTTACAATTTTTAACTTTAGCAAAACAAGAAGACAGCACAGCGGACGTTACGTACCAAATTATTATTAAAACTTACATGCCTACAAATATTTACACTTCAACTTCTAACTTCTGTTGATTACATCATACTGTATACCATTACAACCACTGCTGCCGCTATAGCCGCTAATGCAGCCACTCCGATCCCTGTAGCTACTCCAGCCGTTGTTTATACTGCATTGGCAATTAATTTGTTTTTCAGTACTACGATGCATGTAGCCAAAACGAGTTTTTTTTTACTATTTACTTATAAGAAACTACGAGATATACACACAAATTGAATAGAATTCGAATTTTGATGACTTATATTTAAAAAACAAAGTAATTACGAACGCTTTCCATTCTGACGTAATGAATTTAAAATTCAATAAAAATAATGCCGCTGAATTTCGTCTTGTTACACAAATTAATAACTTTTCCAGAGGAATTCAAGAAATTTCCATAGCTATAATATACGCAGTATTATGAAAAGTTTGTAATTCTTTGTGTTATTAAAGAACGGTTACACTATATTTTCCACGGTTGTTACCTTGTTATATTACAATATCAAGATCTTTGAGAAATTGGGTTTCGAGTATATGAAACAAACTACAACAAATTATAATAACTATACTCGCGATAAGAAACTTCCAAATTATCATATTCCTTCAATAAACAAGTTTTATTTACATTTAGGTCAGGTTTATCACGAAACTTTACCTTCGTCCACAATCTGCAATGTATCTCGTGTATAATAACTAACATAGTCAATAATTATACACCCCTGAGTTTTGTTATACGTTAGCCACCCCTGTGCGTCAGTCGCGACAATCTCATGTTCTGCCATAAACTCACTGAAGCGATCGCAGCGCCAGTGCCACTGTCGGCGAACACAGCAATTGACAACTTTGCATGATACGTCCCTGTGGAGACACACACCGCCCACACAAGCGCCAATGAGGTTCAACCTCACGTGGCGAGGTTCAGAAGACGTGTGCAAATTTAGACTTATTATTTCACATGTGTCAAGAATTTTAAATTGTTTTAAATGATCTGGATTTTTATTTAAATTAAACAATAAGACCAAATAATAATCGTAACAACGTTCATTCATCTTTCTCACTATCATCTCATAATCAATTAAATATAGTGTAATGAACAATTATTTTCGAAGGACTTGAATAGAAGGTACCCGCAACGGCGAAATAAATATTCCTGAAACCCTAGATGCAACAGTAATTTGAGGCACCACTATTAAAAATACATTTTATTATGATTATAACAAAACATTTGTAAAGCTTAAAAGAAATGAGAAATATTTGTTGCACAAAGAGCTTGAATGATCAATTAAATTCAAAAATAAACACGTAAATAAAAAAACATAATCGACAATCATAATTTTTTATTTATTATTAACTGTTTGATCACTACCGTAGGCACTATTTACAGTTCGACCACTATTGGAACTCAGGTGGGTTGCGCAAGAAATAGCATGCGATAGCACGGTGAAAAGAGAGAGATAATCATAGAATTCTAGATAAATGGTTATTTGTACAGTCTATGCTACAAGATGATTAAACCTCTGCTCCCTTTCGTTCAGATTCGTGTTTATGAAAGAGGCACTCCTCGCTACTAGGAGGAAGGTACAGGTCTAAACTTCTACGATGACTCAAACCGGCTTGGAAGGTACCACAATGGTACCTTAGTTGGAAATTTTCTAAACACACATAAAATATGACTGAAGTTACCTCGTTAAACATTCAAAAACTATAACTATAGTTACGCAAAATATTTCTACCATAGTTGTAGAAGACTGTTTCCGGAAGCAAGTTTGTGTGACATATGATATTTTAATAAAATGGCAACATTTGGGTGTATTCTGTATGATAATGGTTAATTTTTAGCAACTAGTTAAAAAATTTATCAAAAAGCTATAGATTTGACATTCAGAACAGAAATATAATTTTTGCTTATACGAGTACGTGTATGTTAATGAGGCCGATTAATGACAAAAAATTATAGAGATCATTAATCGCCAATTAACACACGTGCTACTTATAATATTTTCCCGTTGTCTGTATCTTATCATTTTGGAGAAAATCTAATTTTATTTCATGGAAAAAAAAATTAGGTTAGTAACCTTCGACACATAAGTTTTAACAATTGTTCAGCAATGGTATGTGATATATATGGTTACCCACTAAAATCGTTTATTAATAGAAATAATACATTAATGGGAGTCATTAATGAATGATTTACTATACATTTAAAAAAAATAACAATTGAGCACTGAGTTTGCCATCGATTCAACATTTTTTTATGTAAATATATTTTTGATTTTTGAATGCTCGATTTCAAAGCCTTAGGCGGGCGGCTAGTGCGCCCACGCAGTAATCCTTCATTGGTCGCTCGTATGTATTATTATAAAATATTGACCACGACCGCAAATAAAAAAAGAATATGTGAAAGAAAACGTGTACACTTTCCAAAGGTTTAGGCTTAGGCCTTTCGAACACATTTCGTAAGCTTTCCCAACCAATATCTCAATAATATTTTATGATTCCGTAAAATTTTAACTTGAATTGAACAGTTCGACAAATTAATCCGATGATGAAAATAGCTATCAATATCACTTTAGGAGCTTAATAATTCAAATAAAAATTTGTACAAGTACATTGATACCGAAGTAGCACACTGTAGTCACTTAAAGTAATAATTTTATTAATTTTCAATAAATAATTTACTAACAAAGAACTGCAAATTCCATTATTTTCACCTCTCTAAATCATCAGTAACAGTCGATTAAAACATATTGCAACATTAGTATAAAATACTCAAGAAAATTAAATATTATTTAATAATTCGGTTGTTTTTTCTAACCCTTATCATTATCTTAATAAATGGTCCGTCATGAGTAAATAAGCAAAGACAGCCCAATATTTTTTCTTATCCCTGAATACAGAATGTTTTACTACGTTTACACGGAGTAAATGGTTTCAGTTTTTAGTCAAAACAGGTTTACAGATTGATTTGGAAACAGTTTCGGCGAAAGCGCGTTTAACTGATGTATGTGGCAGATGCTCTTCACTCCAAATTCTTCATTTTGTGATTATTCCAATTATTTTTTTTTTACTTTGTACCACTACGCACTAAAATTACACAACTGTTAGTTTATTTGTAGGTTAGTAACACCAAGTAACATAAAGCGACAGAAACGTTATGCTATGTACGCATGCGCAGTATCGAAACTGAATTTTAAGTGTTTACGTGAGTAGTTTCGAAACTAGTTTTGGTTTAAGATAACTCAAAACCGTTTTGACAATGCATACACGGTGTTTTCAAAACTAATAACGTTTTGAAAACTGCATGTAAACTCAATATTTGTTTTAACAAGCGATTTCTGACTAGTTCCGAACTGGTTCGAAATCGTAATATGCGCATGCGTCGACGCAGACCAATTCGGAATTTGTTAGCCCAATATTGTGGTTTGTTGTCATTCTGCGATTTTGTTATCATAAAAATGTTTGAAAAATGACAGGTGACGTTAAAGATAATTTATGAGTATACTGCTCCAAATCATCATATTCAATATTGATCATCACTTGATTGTGACAACTGAAATTAACTTTATTTACTTAAATCTCTCATAGCTATGAAATTTGATAAAATTTTGCATAAAACAGTAAAACTACTGATGAAGAAGTAAACTTGCAACTTTCGAAACATGCAGCTGATAAAATTTTGTTAACTACGCATGTTCTGTCTGTTTGTCTATCTGACTGTTTTGACTGCCCCTGCGCCGAACTGATTTTGAACCATCCTAAAGTATTCGCGAACGGAATTGATGGCGCTGATCAAGGTCCACAAATGCTTGCGTGTGTAAACCTAATATAAGTTACTTCTGTTTGTAGTTTAAAAATCGACCCTATATATCTTATTTCTATTTTAAGTTGCAAATACTAATGTCCGATTTTATAAACAAAATTTAATCTCGGTTTTGAAAATTCGGGATTTTGTATATTACAGGAAGTTCATTTTATTTTGTCCACTATTGCTATCTCAAGAACCATAAGAGCTATAAGTTCGGTTAAATTATCAAACAATTTCTATATCATAAGACTAATAAAATGAGCGAAACAATTTTTTTTTAAACCAGTTGTTCTCAAAGTAGAGGATGCAACTTACTTATTTTAAATGGAACAGTCTATATATTTTTATATATTTGGAATCTACATAACATTACGAATTCAACGATATGTTTGAAACGAATTTTTATTGAAGAAATAAATTACAAAAACGTAAGAGAAAATTATGAATAATTAACCTGCTAGCTAAGCCTTGATATCAGGCAGGCTGTGAAAACATTTCATATAATATTGAATAATATTGAAGGCAATAGACCTTTTCAATTTAACGGCTATTTCTTTCTATCGCTGCAAATAGTAAGAAAATGGCGCGAACAACTGCCAGTTGGGCTGTCATTAAAATACCTGTATTCTCGGTGAAAATTTGCATCGTTAGACATTTTAACTTCAATAAAAGCTTTTGTAACTTATTTCGATATGATTTTATAAAGTTATCTGAGATATTTCACACATTTTACGTCAAAATTTATTAGAAACAAACGCTATACATCATTTGTTTTTACTATACGCAGAATCCCAATGCGCATATCTTCTCTCTTTAAATTGAAAAGGTCTATTTAAATAGTAAGTAATTTTTGTAAAATTATGTATTTTGTTACAAGAAATAACTAATTAGTTATTATAGCCTACATGATATAGTAAATTATTCATAATTTTCTCTTATGTTATTGTAATTTAGCTCTTTAACAAAAAATCACTTTAAGCACATCACTGAATTTGTAATTCTACGTTGATTCCAAATATATAAAATTATATATGGTGTCCCAATTAAAATAAGAAATTTGCATGTAGGATTTTGGGAACCACTGGTTTCAAAAAAAATTGTTTCGCTCATTTTAATAGTCATTATTTGCTAATTTAACCGACCTCGTAGCTCTTATAGTTCTCGAGATAGCAATAGTGGACAAAATAAAATGAACATTCTGTATAATAATATATACAAAATCTTGGATTCTATATATATATATATATATATATATATATATATATATATATATATATATATATATATATATATATATATATATATAAAATCCTGGATAAAAATTTAATCCGCTTTTATAAAACCGAGTATTGGTTTCCAAACATGAATGTTTCCGAGTGTAGAATAAAACTCTATTTTTAAAATTATATTTTTACAAAAGATATTAACCACAAAAATAAACTAAGATATACAGTTCAAAATGGAGATTTTGTTCTTTCAACCTTTCTGAATATTTTTAGCGCCTCTAGACAAAACAATAGTCTTTTATAAAAAAAAGTCATGGTTAGACATTCTCAAAACGAGCAATTCAAATCAGTGTCAATGTCTAAACTTATATTAACCTTTTGTAATTAAAATATAGTAAATACCTAATATGTATTTATGTACATAATATTGTTATAAATCGTATCCTTGAAGTTTTGAACTCTTTAAAGTCATTTCCGCCATCACGCAAATAAAAATTGTAGGTTGTGAGGCATTACCGCTACCGTTGGCCGTTACCGTTTCGCATCGAACACGTTATACATTTCCGGTTTAGCGAGCCGGAAGTACGTATGAGCACGCAGAGGCACGCATGCGAGGGTACGTGGGGGTGAGATGAGCACGAGCAACTCACGGGCTAGCACAAGGGGAAAGGTGCACCTACAACGCATGAATAATTTTTAACGTGCGTTTTTTTTCTAAAAGGTTGAAAGCCAAATTTAATCTTCGCGAATTTCAGGTGGAATTTCTAAATATTTTTTAAATAAAAAAATACGCATCGACAGTGATGTAGGCTGTGATTTTATGTTACATTTCACAATTCTTTCCGTATAAAGCCAATAATATTTTTTAAACTAACACATTGAAATATTATTGGGGATTGGCGAGACATATTTTATTCGTATTCGTAGTAATAAGTGCACTAAAATAGTTAATTGTACGGTTTGGGCAAATTAGATCCGAATCAAGGCAATTCCCACTAATTACAGTATTTTCCACTGCTTTGAATTCTTGTAGTTTTTCGCGATAATCTAGAATTTTTCTTGTTTTACTCGTAGCAAGACAAGACAAACTTGATTTGCGAGAAAAGTGTAAGGATTACAATTTGTTTTAATATTCGGATAAACGAGTAATAACTTTTTATTACATTAAACTTTGTTTTTAAACAGAGAAGTACATGCAAAATTTTCCTAGTATCCTTTTGATTTATCTGAACTCAGATATGTTTACAACCAGGCAAAAATAAATTATTGACATGTAATTTTCTGTTGTATTTGCGAAATAAAATTAACCAAAAATTGTAAAAATTTACAATTTGATATTGTTTTGTAAGGTGACTTTCAACTTTTTTTAAAATGTATGCAGTGTTATTTTTAAGGCAGGACAATAAGAGCGTATGTCCATATTCATTTGTTGGGGCTCATCACAATATCTACATTTCCACAGAATATAATTAATTTCAAATTCGATTAACTTAATCTATTGTCAACATTATGTTTAACTTTTATTTTACATAAATATATGTATTTAAAATTTATAATGCTACAAATTCTTCACAAATGGTGTTATTTTTATAATGTTATGTTAACAACGTGATCAACAGTGAAGCAAGGCATATTTTCCACCCAAGACCCAAAACTCAAAAGCGGTCCAACTATAACTACCTTTGGTTTTCGGAGCACTTTGTAGGATATAAGCCGTACGACGCACAAATTGCATTGCATATACTCGTATTTCTCACGAGTGCGTACTCGACTACTCAACTAAAATTTAGCGACAAGTCATAATTTTTGAACCTCAAATATAAAATAATGCAGTTATGAGGATTATTATAATTCTAAATATACGTTAACAAAGCCTGTCAGATTCGGGTTGAATTGGGTCGGGCTGGTTCAATTCAATTTGAAATGGATCAATTTGAATTGAGATTATTCATTTTGCGTCGAAATGGTTTACTTGGGGTTGGGATGGTTTAGATCAGATCAGACTATATGTTTTTCAGTTTATAATCTCACGGGTTCGTACAGTTGAATATAAGGAAGACTTTTTTCATCGATGTATAATTCGCATGAATACTAATTTTATTAATGTTTTTTTTTTAAATATTTATTATTATTATTATTATTATTATTATTATTTAGCGCTTAAATATATCTAGATGAAATCTATTGCACTGTTCCTAAATTCAGCGGTTAATATCAGAATTTCATCGATTCAATCGTACTTCAGCCGAAAAATTCGAAGGTATGGTGTTGGGGGAATCATACATTTTCTTGTCATTTGTTTTGATTCGGTTGTGATAACATTCGATGTTATTATCATCAGTACCAACCTCTCTACGTGTTCTTGATAAACTAAACTGTTATTTAAACCATATATAATGGGAATAATACAGTAAAATATTTATTACATAATTTTCGTTTCATCAATCACTGTAAATAATTCTATATATAAGAACTGATTGTATTTTCACTCTCCTAATAGACAGAGGAAGAATCTAAAGAATTTAACAATTTATGGAACACAAATAAACTCTTCATCTTTAAAATAAGTAGCTTTTCATTATAGTAGCTTCTACATATAATCATATTTTATCGGTTTTAGCGAATATCATTAGTGACGTCATTTTAAAATGTGCTGAACATTAGCACTAAATTTTTTGATTGCTTTATTTTTTTGTAAATCGCCCCATTTCAAAAGCAATCTTCAATAAAAAAAAAATATTGAGAAGTTTCCTATATTAAATATTTGAAAAGTCAAAAAAAACTTTAACTTTTTTTGAAAAATTCACATCTGTACTCCAAATGTGTCGCCCACACGCCTCCGCAGTTATAAATTCAACCTTATACATAAATAAAAAGAAATCGTCTTATACAGCTTCAATAATACCTACTCGTATAAAGTTATCTTGTTTATAATTTATAATATTCGAGTTTAATAACTCAAAGACGTTTCTTTTATGAATTCTGAAAGCTTGTTGGGTTATTTACTATAAAATATTGATAAAGCCGAAAGCAATGTCTATAAATAATTTCAGTGGGTATAAGCTTGAGGAAGATCGTTGCCGATTACGTATGTCAACATCAACATGATCTTTTCCAGCAAGATGCGGCGGGACGTCGAATTAAATTAATGAAATTTGTAAGTTTAGAAGGTGGAAAGGAATAAGTTGTAGAAGTCTTGTTTATCTTAGCCTGAGAAGCGTTCCACGGAAATCCGGAACTATTTTAATCATTTTAATGGACACGTAGTTATCTGAGTTTTAGTTTCACGTGCAGCTCATGTAAACACATTCCACAACACTCTTCTCATATTTTTATAATGGATATTAAATTCTCCGCAAGCCCCACTATAACTTTAACAAGATTTTTTTTCTCAAATTACCACAAGTACGCAGCGTACTTATATTCTTTTCCCTTTTGTACTAATTATTTTTCACTTCATAAACTGATTGGTTACTTTTCAAAGAAAAGACTACAAGTTGTAATAAAAAAAATTGGAAACAAAAGTAGGTATAACTTCAATTCATCGGCACATAGGCCGTGAAATACCAGTAACTAATAATAATAATTAATAATATTAATAATAATCATAATAATAATAATAATTATAATAATAATAAGTATAATAATAATTATAATAATAATAATAATTATAAAAATAAAAATAAATATATCATCACGGCATATTACCCATTGCTGGATGTGCCAATCTGCTTTGTATGCAGATATCGGTAAAGATGATGACATATTTGTACCATGCGGGCGTTTACCAGGCGTCACCTCACAGGCACTCATTGCTGTCGTGGAGAGTGCACCACAGGGGTCAATTTTGTAATTATAATAATAATAATAATTTTAATAATTATAATTATAATAATAATAATTATAATAATTGTAATAATTATAATAACTATAATAATAATAACAATAATAATAATAATGATAATGATAATTATAATAATAATTATAATAAATAATAATAGTAATAAATAATAATAATACTAATAATAATAATAATAATAATAATAATAATAATAATAATAATAACAATAATAATAATAATTAAATAATAATAATAAATAACAATAATAAACAATAATAAAAATAATAATAATAAATAACAATAAATAATAATAAATAATAATAATATTGTTTATTTTCTGTAGACACAAATACAGCGTGTAGAAAACGTCAAAAACAATATAAAAAATTTATTACAAAGCAAAATAATCATTTAGAGTGTAAAAAGAATGTTGCTTTAAGAAAATTATTAAATATTTTATAAAGATATTAAATTTTTTACTATTTTTTAAATTATTGGGCAGATTATTGTATATTTGTAAGCCCATTCTATAAGGAGAATTTTTCTCATTTAATTTTGAATTAGTTACATACAAATTGTTTTTGTTCCTGGTATTGTGGCTATGCAAGTCACTGATCACGGGAAAAGCTTTTTGATTCTTGTAAATTAAGACACAAAATTCATAAATATAAATACTTGCAAAAGTGAGAATATTATATTTTTCAAATAAATTTTTACACGACATATAAGATGGGATACCTGCTATTGTGCGTAAAACTCTTTTCTGTGCTATGAAAACACGTTGACTTATATTGGAAGAGCCCCAGAAACAAATACTATATCTGAAACGAGATTCCACAGAAGCATAGAAAACGTTAATAACTGGTTTAGATTTAAATATTCTTTTAGGTGGCGAATTTGGAAACATAATTTATTAAGTGTTGAGACAAGCTCTTCACAGAGAGGCTTCCAATTGAGATTGTCACTGACAAGCGTACCTAAAATTCTTGCGGCGTCATTACCTTTTTTATAACTATTTTCAAATTTAACAAGTATATCAAAATTGTTAGAATGATGCATATCAAAACGTAGACTATTAGTTTTACTATCATTCAAGAATAATTTATTTTCAAGACAACAAGATATCAAAGACTGAACGCTATCATTACATTTATTAATTAAAACATCGATGTTAGAATCAGAAATAACGAGAGTAGTGTCGTCCGCACATATAATAGGTGTACATTTATCACCTAGGACTTTAGTCAAATCATTCATATTAAGAATAAATAAAACCGGAGCTAATACTCTGCCCTGTGGTAAACCAACATTGATTTCGATTAAATCAGATTTTATAGTATGGGTATTTGTATCTTTTTCAGTATGATTAGGAGTCACAAACTGGTGTCTGTTACTTAAATAGTTCTAATCCATTTTAAAGCAACTCCACGTATCCCAATGTACTCAAGCTTAATAGTCTACAATGATCCACACAGTCGAAAGCTTTACTAAAATCACAGAAAATTGCAATGGGATATTCTCCCTTGTTTAGTTTTTCAATAATTTCATTGTAAAAATAGAGTTAAGCATCCTTAGTTGAAATGTTCGGCCTGAAACCAAACTGCGTATCAGTAATAATATTATTTAAATTTAAGAAACTCTGAAGTCTACTTAAAAAACAATATTAATTTTTTTTTTGAAAAACCTGATGTCAAAGCAACTGGCCTGTAATTGTCAAAACTACATTTTTCTCCTTTTTTAAAAACAGTAATTATATTTTTAATTTTTAGTTCTTCCGGAAAAGTTCCATTCTGGAAAGAAAGATTAATAATATAAGACAATGGTGCAGCAATAATATGTGCTACCGAACGAATAATAAAGTTTGGAATTTCATCCGACCCAGATGACTTCTTATTTTTAAGCTTATTTAAAATAATATCAACTAATTCTGATACACAGATAGGATCTAAAAATATATTACATGAAATATTATTTAAATGTGACTGACCTGTAATATCACAATTCAGATTTTTTTAAAATGTTTAATGGAGCATCTTTAAAATGATTATTAAAAATATTGGTAGTTCTAAAGGGATCCTCTATTATTACGTTGTTATGAAGCAATTGCAAGTTGTGGTTAACTTCAATTTTGGTACTTTTTAATAATATTCCAAGAAGTCTTTACCATATTATTAGATTCAATTATTTTGTTTTGAAAATAAAGTTTTTCGTTTCAGATACCAAGCGAATATGCTCTTGTTTTGCTTTTTTATGCAATGGTAAGAATTCTGGATAACTCTGTTTTAAATTGAAAATAGATTTCAAATTAGCGCTAGATATTATATTTAATATTATATTATATTATTATATTAATATTTGAATCAACCCAGCATATTTACCTCCCGCTGCCCTTGGTAAGGGAGGTGTAGGGATCGTGCTATGTGCGTATGTATGTATGTGTGGATCCTCCACTCTAACTCAAATACTATCATGCAGAAAATTTTGAAACCATGTAATTCGAACTTTTTCTGTAATGGAAAGAGCCCATTAGATTTTGGTGAAAATCGGATAACCGGAAATGGCACTTTACTAGAAGCTCAAAATAGTTTTTCTTAGAAAAATTCCTTTAAATGTTATTTTTTCGAGATTAATGTTATTATAAAAATTAAAGGTTATTAAATTTTCTATAGATTTGCATTAATACTTTTTCTATGGATAAATTAATAAAATTATCTATAATTTAAATCCCAGAGCCTACGCTTAAAACAAACAAAACGCAGTTATTCAAATGTATGTAACTGACATATAAATGTCACTATCAAAGAACTAATCATTTCACAATAATATTAGTAACGTTGTAAAAAGAAAAAAGTAAATAGAACAATAGAAAAGGTATTCAATACAGTTTCCAGCATAAAAATGTTTAAGCTAATCCTCATTTTTGGATTAGTGAATTCTATTCTATCCCGATATTTAAAATTTAATCTTCATTTCATTATAGCTCCGGTAGCTTAATATTTAGAGCAACGCCTCATAAGTCATGGATGTGTGTGAATGTGAACTTACTCTGTAATTGGGATTTAATCCTGTTGAGGGGCTTTAAAAGGTAGTTACTTGGATTATAATTAAAGAAATAAACTATCAGAATTAGAGTAAAATTCGCTAATCCAAAAATAAGGATTAACTTAATCTTTTTTGTAACTCGGGCTGTATTGTAATGGCCACACCAGATTTTTTATTTTGATTTGGTGGACGTATTTTCTGTAAAGGAATTTTTTATTAAAATTATAAAGAAAAATACTCAAGAAATAATTAAAAGCTTCTTCCGTATCTGACTGAGCATAAACTTCATACCAGGATTCGTTTGCTAAATCATCACAAAATTTTAATATTTAATTCATTAAAACTCTTTTATATGTAATTGTTTTAGATGGCCTCATAAAACTAATATTACTCTTATATAGAATTCTTTTGTGATCAGAAATAATATTGTTCTCAAGAACAGCAACACCATTTTCAATATTTGTAAACAGATGATCCAAAATATTATGTCCTCTTCTCGGAACATCAATTTTATTGAACATATTATAGGTTGTTAAACTATCTGAAAAAGATTTGTATTCATTATAATTCCGATCTGGATCTATATTTAAATCTCCGCAAATTATTACTTTATAATGTATAATAAAAAGTTTTTCTAAGACTACGACAATGCTGTCACATAATATTTTGGAATCAGCGGAAGGTGACTTGTAAACATTTACAATTAATATAGGCTGGCTGAAATCTGGTTCCCATAAAACAGCACAAGCCTCAAAATGTTTTTCTTTGCATAAATTCGAAATATCTATAGATTTAACTTGCTTAGATATACTGCTATGGCACCAAATTCTTACTCCTATTATATATCCTATATTATATTTTGTGTAAAAACTGGGTCCCAACAAAACCTGACATCTAGCGACACACTGTATGAACTAGCCCAGTTAGTTAGCCATTATTCGTAATACATTGGAATACGTCGTGCATTCACCTATAAATACTACACCGTGATTGTGACCTATACAAATAGTCCATATTTGTAAAGTAAAATCACAAAAAAGATTAAAATTGACATTAGGTGTATTTCGCTATGTCTGAGTTAGGCATAAATTTTTTAAATCTTTATATTATTTTAAATATTCTGAAGTTATAAAATTTGCTTTATTTAGCGTTAACGTTTCACAATTTAATATTAAAAAATCATAAACTTCATTGAAACTAGAGTTAGGTAGGACAAAGAGATGGATCCAAAGCCTTTGCACGGTTCTCAGCACTGACTGTGACCTTAAAAGATGAATAGTAAGTTCGGATATTTAGATACTATTTTTTCGCATGTCACCTCTGGAATAAGTGGACGTAGTTTACTATTTCTTCTTCTGTCGCCGTAGCATTTAGCTTACAGACGTGTAGATGAGTTGGTTGAGTTTCAGCTGCTTTTAGTAAAGTACGAGTAGAATCATTAAGTTGGTTACCTATTATTGTTGGGAGAGAACGACGTTTTGGTTTTTTGTTATTAGAGGTGTTTTTCGGATCAAACTTCGGCTTTACCTTGACATCTTGATTATTGTCTTTATTTACCGAGTCCTTGCAACTATTGCTTAATTCAGTAGTAACAATAGTAACATGAGAGCTGGAATTCATTGATTGTTTACTATCTTTGACAGTTTCTTCGATTAGATTTGTCGATAAAGAGTTGTCAATGACTGATTTCTCCTATATTGATTTGACTTGTCTCTTATTGTTCTTACTACTATTGTAATTATGTTTATTATCCATAGTTGTAAATGGTAGTGTTAAATTATCCAAATTTTTGTTTAACATAGCTATTTGTTGTTTTAAGGATAAAATTAAATCACTCTGATTAGCTATAATAATATCTTTGCTAAGTAAAAGTTCATTAAGATACTTGATTTCCATTTCAAGAGCACCATAGTTTATATCAGCGGTACTTGCAAAGGACGTGTCAAGGTTCTCCTTGTCTTCTAATATACAACAGTCAATCGTGTTTTCGTCAATTGTTCTAACATTTTTTAATAATTTAACGCAACTATAGTGTGATATAATTGCGCAAATAACACATTTTACACCACTTACTGCGGTATTTTTGTACTTTTTACATTTATTGGTTGCAGAACCGTTATTTTGCAAACTATCAGGCGCCATGTCAACACTTAGTAAAATCATCAATAAAATAGGATATATAATAAAAGTAACGCCAAAAGCCAAACTGCAGTTAACCATATAATGAAAAAAAATCTCCTATAAATTAATACGCCCCAAAAATGTTAGCACGTAATTAAAACAAATACCTTTCAATTTTCTTTAAATAATACTCGATATTTGGCTATTTCGAACAAGACATGCTCTGATAATGTAATTCTGGGATATCCTAGTCCAGTTTTTGAATGAGTACTTGCAAACATTTTCACACCTCAATGTTTCGTATAATTTTAATATTCTCTAACGGAATACATAAAGGTTATTTGTTACAATTAAAAGTGTAACTTAGATAAATTATATTAACATCGATAATAATTTATATACCGGGCCGCTAGTCTCAGTCTCGAGTGAGGGGTGGGTCCAAAATAAAAGCAGCAAAATAATTTTAAGTCCAATTAATGGGCGCCATGCTATTCTGTCCGGTAAATTGTAAGTTTGTTTTTAAAAAGAAAATACTCTCACTTAAAATCCTGAACAGCAAAAGGATTTTATTTCACAAAAAAAGGTTCATAAAAAAAGATCAATGATTGAAATCAAAATCTGTATTAATTTTAACTAAATATAAGATTTATTATCGATTAATAAAAATAAGTAATAATACAAAAATGTTTATGAACAAAGTATCGCTTTACCAAAAGTGAATTAACTTGGCCGACAACCTATCTCCGACTTTAACGAATGCATTCTTAAAGTCGCAACCCCCAATAAAATATCTTAAATCACGACGCTGTATGGCTTCACAAAATACAAATAATATTCGAAAAAAGTAATAACAATATCTATATCGAGTATCATCAATGAAACTGTTAAGCAAGCAAATAATACTCATCAAGTAAGAATAATTCATTATGAAAATCTATAATTCACAATCCAATTGCAATAACAAAAATAACATTTAATACACGAAGATAAAAAGTTAACAATAAAATTATGTTGATCAAGAATAAACAATTAAAATATGAGTTCCAACGGGTGTCAAATCGTCGTATGGATTTCACGACAGTAATCGAGTTTCGTATAAAAAACTCACCGGGATACAGTGTAAAATCCTGGCGCGTAGTCATCGTTCGCCGTGAGTCGACTGGTGATTATCCTCGTACGGTACCAAAAAAAGGTTATACAGAAATACTAGATTATAAATTATACCAACAATAGAATGATCAATGAAAGAAACCAACACTTACGCAATAATTAACTGTTCTTTTTATTTGAAGTAGAATTTGAATGTCGATATGAAAATAATCTTGAATCCGTCAACACGACGATAAAAACAATTCGTATTGTTTCTTTAATAGTTGGAAAATAATACGTTATCAAAACGTGCCACAATAATAAAAATTCACTTTGCAACAAACTATATGTGCAACAATAATCAATATGGCGGATTCCAAACTATTCTCTTTAAAATTCTAGGACGAAGTGTTCTTTGCACGTTAAGAATCTTTTAATTAATTTGATAATTTCTAGCAAAAGTTAAAACTGAATAAAACTAATACTACTAGTGACATCTGTTGGTTCTCCATCAATCACTCGACCGAGTATACAATGTAGCAATCTGTATAAAAATTAAACCATAACATATTTTCCTTTTAAATCAAATGATATGGAAAATTTGTGAAAAGAAACCGCACATCTATAAAATAATTTAAACGTCAGCTTTCATAATAAGTTTGTCTATGTTTTGCGTTATGTTTACTGCTTGTATCCTCCTTTCGCTATTTTGCAAAGTAGTACATGCTATACAACGTTAACTCCTGAATTATTAAATGGACCGCCGTGCATGTCACGCTCGGACCTACGAGTAAGGTATCTTACTCATAAAAATGTCAACTATTTATTACAGTCAGGTGCAACGATCTAACCTTCTAACCAATATTTCATCTTAAATTGTATATTTAATTGAAGTACGAATATTGTCGCCTTAGTAATAATGTAGTAATAAGCCGAATGCATGTCCCGTTTGAGGAAGATCAGCTCCCATACCAATAAAGTATATGCTACTTTAAACAGCAAACGTAAATTATTAACGGACTACTTGAAACCAAACAACCTCGCCATCATCTGTATGTATGCTAGCCGAAATTTTTCTAACTCAAATAAAGCAGGAAATCTTATCTGTAACCGAACGAAGTAGACAATCCGTAGTCTTCAAACACCCATTGCATGGACATGTAAAGTTAGTGACCAAACTCAAATCGGCAAAAGCTTTTTAAAGTTTACAAATCCTATGTAACAATAAAACGATACCTCTAAATGGAACTCAAAGAAAAATTACCCGAGGAATAAGATTTATATAATGGTGGTCTTGGAAAAGCATCAATAGACTTTTGTTTCATGGGAAGATCTAAGTACAACCTACTGTGGGTTATGTGGAAGATGGTGCCTGCTTTATGAAGAGAATCACAAACAATGGTACAACTTTTGTTATGTAAAATGTAAATGCCTATCTGCTACTTGAACTTTTGTGAATATATGCATGGTAATACAATGAAAATATAATTATCTTATCCAAAATATTTTACCAAAAATATGTTATTTTTAATTATGCTGTTTTTTTGTAGCTACTGTGTACCTTTTAGTCCAGATTTGAATAGATAAATGAAAACTAATGGCAATCAAATTTAGAAAAATACAAGAGTACTCAAACCACAAGTACAATAATACAAATTAATCACGAAGCAATTACTGACGTTGTATGACGTAAAACTCGGACAAAAGCTGCACAATGTCACTATGAATACAGAAAATTAAAAAAAGAAAATCAATAGTATGTGGTGAAAGCAATTGTTGTATTAGAAATGGAAGAGTATTTATTTGAATTAATTAATGACATCTACTTGTATCACTGGCAGAAATATAAATATGCAGAATGTCCCAGACACCGTATGCAATTATGCATTTTGGTATTTTGGAAACTACACGAGATACAAAAATGGTTTACTTAGACAAAAGATGCCTAATCACAAGGCAGGTGTAGTTTATTTTCGGGTAAAATGCATAGGTCACTAAAGATAAACGAAAATGTGAATTTTGCAGATTTTTAGTTGTTCGAATAAGGTATTTCCTAATAATAGTAATTGAAGAAATCTGTTAAGATTATAGTTTCTTTACTTTAAATATCATTTTCTATAAGTATATCCATTATTTTTCCATATTGTAGCCGTTCGAGGGTCTAGTGTAGTTAATTTTCTGGTAATATGAAACATGGTATCCGGTATCTATAATCTATAACCTGTAGCATTGAACTAATATTAAATATAGCGATTCGGTTGACAAGAATATCAGGAAATTTGATTTAGTAAAAAGTAGTCTACAAAGTTGCTGGGTAATATCGTAATCTTGAGTAAGACGTAAGTTTTCATTTAAATGTAGGAATGGAGATATATATGAAAGTTAAACTGCAACGTCTATTACAAATTCTTCAGGCAATCCACTTTTCACATTGATAGCCTTTGGTGTATTAAAGTTTCAAGAAAATTCTCAATTACAATTTTCAGTAGCCCTGAAATATATTTCAGGATGTCTTTTTCTATAAAGCTTTCGTGTACAATGTAACATCTCTCGTTAAACTTTTATAATACAATATGAAAGTTGAGCTTTATTTTAGCGTAAAGAATGTGGCAGGCGTTTTTGCTGCGAAGCACAGCTTTAAGCTTTTATTAATCAAACTCTTAACTTCGTTACTTTAGCCAAAAGCTCTGGCGAGGTAACAAAGCTGCAAAATTGCATAATGCTTTATTATAATAATGTCGTTGTTCTTTTATTACTTCTATTAGTCGTATTTTATTAGCTTTTTAATTGCGATATAAATTTGAGCAATTTTTTAATTAATGTTCGGAATTATGACAAGATGGAAGATTAATAAAATCACTATAAAGAAATTATAGGTTTATGTTAAATTACAATTACTTGTACACAAAAATTAATAACGCAGACTATTATTTATCTAAAAATAGACACTATAACATTTATTGACAATGTAAACAGATAAAGAGTTATTAATTTTCCTATTTCAGATTAATATTCTATCTATAAATTATAAAATTTAAATATGCCATAAATTTTATGCTATTTTATCCATATAATGTTCAGTTTTATTGAAAATTTCATAAATATTATTTTAAAAGATAAATTTAAATTTCAGTACGTGAATGGATACAGTTGAAACAATTTTAAATACTCATTGATTTTGTATGAAAAATAAAGTAGGTAGGTACACTCGATGGTATATTCCTGATTAAAAAACTCATAATCAAATCTACTTTTGGTGTTTATAAAATTAATAACAGGTTAAAATTTATCATCTATCACGCCCTGTTTTAAATAAAACTGTTCACCGCAACACCGGAACAGAGGACTTTGATAAGTAAAATCATACTTTCCTGCTTCCCTAATTATTTTAAGTAGAAAAGCTTCAAATAAATTCTACATCATAATCAATAAACAAAATTAATTTTGCGTACTGTGTAACGGCAAGAATAAGATATAAAAATGTCGAAAATAGCCCCAACAACAGTGATAGCCATAGCAGGGTATTCTCGCATTTTTTTTCTATTAAAAAAGTATATATAAGAGTACCTGTGCAAACCTGAGTTAAAAATTCCTTTTAATAAGCGAGATATTAATTTTAAAAATTTGATTTTGTTGTGTCAGCTAATAGTCACATACTAGTTGCACAGTACCAGCGTTGTGCAGTCAGTGGTTCATGAGTTTTGCTTATGCTGCAAAAAATTTTGACATTTTAAATTATATAGATGGAAATTGAGAACATACTTTTATTGCCATTAATATACTTGGTATAAGTAGGTGTAAGACAAGAATTTCATTGGTGGTAACGTTTTTGCTTCTTATGTCAAAGGTAGTAAGTTCGAATCTACCAAACTTCCTTATTGTTTTTTATTTTTTCTTCATATTAACAATCAGATAAAATTGATTTTGTAACATTTGATATTTATTTAAAATTACAACAAAATATAAAAAAAATAAAGAGATTTGGTGGATTCGATCTCAGTACCTTTTACATAACAAGCACGAGCATTACCACCACGCCACGAAATTTATTACATAAAATTTCTACAGAATAAAATTTACTTCCTCGAAAATCGGTGGAGTAATTTATTCTGTAGATTTACTTAGCTAGTATTTTTATTCTTGCTTCATAAAACGAAAATCTCTGGAATAAACTATTTTACTTTAAGAGTAAATTTTACTTTGCTAGTAATTTACTTATCCATCTTTTATAAAACAGATCAGTAATCAGATAAAATTGGTTATATTAAATTTGATATTTATTTAAAATTACAGGAAAACATAAAGAAAATAAAAATTAAGAGATTTGGTGGATTCGAACCTAGTACCCTTTACATAACAAACACGAGCATTACCACCATGCCACGAAATTTATTACATAAATTTTCTTTTAGGAAGAATAATAAATACATATTACAATAAATTTGCTTTAAACTTTATTTACTTTTTTAAATTATTCCTTATTAATTTTGAACAATTAAGTTTTTCAGTTTTAATGGAAAGTAAATATGCAAAATATTCTAATTTCCCATATTAAATTCACATGTAACGGATTTCGAACGCCACCCGTATATCGATTAAATACAGAAATATGTATTTTTATATTTTGCGTTCATAATGAAGTCATCACGATACGCAATTACGTATCGTAATGACATTCATTTCGATACGCAATTTTTTGTTTTAGATGGTTGGTACGATGACGTTTCTTTAAACCAGTTTTACCTAATTTATTTTTAGTTAATTGACAATTCATTTTAATAATATAATGAAGATTATTTACTTGCAAATGTACAAATGGTTACAAATAATCACATATTGACTAAGTAAATGTTATTGTAGAAGGCGCAAAATAAAAAAATAGCATAAAGAACTCATTTTATAAGACTTTCTTTCACACTTGTCAATTAGAAAACTCGCTAACGCTCGTTTTCTAAATTTTGACGCGTGCGAAAAAAACATGTCTTATAAAACACGTTCTTTAATATACTATTGTACGTAGTATTTAACAAATTTTTAATATTGCACTAATAACTATTTAATATTTGTAATCATGAGAGATATTGAAACTAAAAATTAACAATTATTGTTAGCGATTTATCTGTCAAGCTAGGTTAATTTATTTTTCTTATTTATAGTTTTTGTTAAAGTGAAAAATTATTTAAATTAATAGATAACACCTAACAAAAATTTATAAACCTAACTTGACAGGAGAAACGTAAAGCAGCTATTTTTGAAATAGCTAATTTCTGCCGTTACAAAGCATGTAATAGTTATTTGTATACCTAGGCGCTAAAATATAATGTTTTATTACGAATATAGAATTTATTCTAAAAAGTACTTTAGTGCTCAGGTATACGCTATATTTTTTCCGAAATCGACTCAATATCACTCCGCGAAGTTAACGAAAATAGTAGCTACGCCAAAGTAAAACTTTACAGACTCATGTTAAAATTTAACTTTACGTACTCCTCTGTCATTCAAATTTGACAGGGGAGTACGTAAAATTAAATTTTGCATAAGAGGCTGTAAAGTTTTACTGCTAACTTCGCGGATTGATGTATACTTTAGCGTCAATTTCGGAAAACATTTGTTTATTGCTTCATATAATTTTTAGCCCTTTAAATAGAACTGACACTGACAATCTCAAAATAGTACAAGTACATATATATATATATATATATATATATATATATATATATATATATATATATATATATATATATATATATATATATATATATATATGTCAAATTAAATAATTATTTTTTAAAATATTTTCTAACGATGAAAAGGTTGACATGCTCTTAGTTTATGGTGAATACCGAAAGCACTCAGCAACGGCAGCTGCTGTATATAAGAGGAGATATCCCAATCGAAGAGCTGCAAGTGAAAGAATTTTTTCAAGATTAGAAGCAAATTTGCGAGAATATTAGCCTCCAATTAAAACACCAAGGACAAGAGCTGCAACAAGCAGTCACGGAGAATCCTCATGTGAGTCAAAGGACCACTGTCAGGAATTTAGAAATCAAAGCTCTGTCTCGAGAATTCTGCGTGCCAACAACTTCCATCCATACCATTTAACTATATGATTCAATATTTAAAGGAAGTTGATTATCCAAAACGACTTCAGATATATATATATATATATATATATATATATATATATATATATATATATATATATATATATATATATATATATATATATATATATATATATATATGATATGATATTGACATATGATTGACACTTTTGCTTCATTTTTCTGAAATCAGATTGCTATGATCACAAAATTTTATTCAAATTGAAAAACAGCAAATCATCCTGTGACTAAGTATTTGTGTTGCAGGAATAAAGGCGCTTATCACAGCTTATACCTTGAACCAGCAAATTCATTGTAAAAAATTCATCGCAGAACAAAATTAGCCGTTAAGTTACGTTTAGTTAGCCTAAGTTAGGATAATAGATCAATCCAGAACAAATGAATTAAGCAGGGGGCAGCTGTCTGAAATAAATTGCATACATATTTTAGTCAATGATAGTGCCATGTAAAAATGATAGTTTAATTTTATGAATTAACTTTATTAAAATCAAAATTTCTCGATATCTATCACATTATATATAATTAAATAATTTTTAAAAATATTCAAAAGTGAGGTTAAAATCACACCTGCCCCCTGCTTATGACGTTATGTTGGATTGCCTAATACAACAAAATTAAAAATAATCAAAAGTAAACAGGGAATAACATAATAAAATATGAAACCGTTATGTATTCAAAAGTACTTTGATTTTATATATTTTGGTAGTAATTAAAAGGAATAAGAACTATATTCATATGCATTTTTTTTTCTCAAAATGATGTGAGAAATAAACTATTAAATTTAGTTACACTGAATCATCCTGTATATAAAAATGCAAATTTAAATCATTTTTTAGATCCTGTATACAAACAAGTTGAGGTTTGAATGTATTTTAGCGAGTAAAAAGACTATGTACCAAACTAATTTATGTTTATAATTCAGGACCACATTCAAAAAACTTCGCTTTTAAAATATTAATTTACATACAGATTTATACTCTTTGCTGAGTGTTGGATGTGACATATTGCTTTATGAATATTTTGTAATGAATGATGATATCTTTTACCAAAGAAAGTAATTTCTAAGGCTTTTCACGGGATGCTGTAAATATGATCCTTAGTATTTCATGAACTTACGGTTACATTTAATTTCAATCTGTACATATTTTGAAAACTTACACAATTGTAGTTAATATGAAATGTCAAATCAATGTTTACTTTGTGTGTGTTTTTTTTAAATAATAATTGTATTGTTAACTTTTTCCTGGAACATCGGTTAGGAATGTATCATTGGCAATTTACTTGTACTTTGGCGGGGAAGGTTATTATCTACAGGCTCTGCAAGGAATCTATAGTTTATAGTGGATTTTGAGTCACTAGGACCTAACTTTTCTTTTGTTAATAGTTTTGACTCTGAATAGTACTCCAATGCTGGAATCGAAGCCATTTTCTCATAATATGCAAGCGAGTAGGGTGTTAAGAACGTCGCACATCAGACAGAAGCGCACCACAGCACACCGAAAAGCAAAAAGCAAAAGTAACTTTGTGTAGTTTCTTACGGTGAAACCGCAATTATTCACGCCGAAGTGCAGCGTAGCTCCATATACAGAAATTAACTTTTGATCTACAGAACGTTGCGCTGCATTTACGTCTGTGTCAGTGATTTCCAAACTTATTTGGCTCAACCTTGCTTTCAAAATACATTTTTTCAAGAATATAAAAATAATATTCATATTGGTAATTAATAAGGCTTATAAGAAAAGAATTTTCGATAAACAACTCCTTGATTTTGCACCACGACAACGCACTATTTATTCGTGATTGGCCAAAAAACAACACCGTCATAACACCGCAACCACCGAATACATCAGATATGGCCCCGTATGACTTCTTCCCGAAGATAATAAAGTCTTTGAAACAATAATGTTTTCCGACCATACCACAGAAGAGGTAAAGACAAAATGACTGCAAGAGCTACATCGCAAACTATATTCCACAAGTGTTTTGCATATCGGAAACACCGTATGTATAAGTACATTATATTATCTAATGGGGAATACTTTATTACTACCTACATAAAACGTATATTTTTTTAATTTAATTGATTTTGTAATTGAGACGATTTTTTATGGAAATGTACTATAAATATTATCTACTATAAGACTACATCAAAAAATTTAAAGAAAATATAAAAGCCATCCTATTTATAAAAAATAAAAATAAAACATGATTATTTATTAACTTGGGAATTAGGATTTTAATCCATTACAAATTGACTCTGGAGAATACCCGCAGAATATTATCCACAATTTATTTCCCTTGATGACAACTCTTTCACCCTGCACATACCCGTACCATCCAACTCAACACAATAAATTCCCAGAGCGGGTGAATCTGTACTTTTCCACTCAGCGTTTTACGTTCCAGCTATCTTCCTGAACGAGGGAAGCACAACGCAGCCACTGTGGAATCGTATTTAGCCGACACAGTGTCAACTTAACTTAATCTCGCGATATGGAGATGGTAGGGTGATGGTGATAGCATTATTAAATGCATGATATTTGCCTGGAGAACACTCTTACAGTAGCTCTTGTACTCTCTACTCTTGTACACTTTGTTTTATGATGTCGAGTGTCTTATTATAGGCTTATCGTACATGTAATGAAGATGGGAATGTTACAGAGAAATGATGAGGATGACGATATCGTTGGGAAGAGATTTCAGAGCTAAAAGCTTGAATATAAGATGATGTTAAATAATTCTTGCAATATTTTTTACGAACTTAAACAAAAAATGTTCATTTGGTACTTTCTACTAACAACGCAAATAAGGTTTTTCTTTTATTGTACAATGCCTCTTACTCATTAAGGAAATACGGCTCGTGATAATCCAAATTATTACTCATCCATAAAACACATTTCTTCTACACAATAGGAACGCGTACTTATCGATCTGAATGGATTTACGAATTTTAAGACCACAAAATCATAATGGGACAACAAAAATATCGCATAGTTATAATATATAATGCAGCATTTATAAACAAACATAAGAGTGTATTGCTACTGATTACAAGTATATGATTATCCAAGATAGTGACAATCACTTTTTAATTTATTACTCAATAATTTTATTATTAAGTTATAAATGACATGAAACTGTAGTTACTTTCAACAATTTTGTACAAAATTAATATGACTGTGCAGTACATTCTTTCTTATCCAGAAGGATTGCCAGAATGGAAGAATAGAAGGTTGAGATTTGTACATGATATGTTAAAATGTCTCTAATTTGTTTTTTTATTTGACATAATATAAAGTGGGCTAAAATAAACTATTATTACTTAATAAACATTGCGTTTGATAACATGGAGATTTTATAATTTAATAATAAACGATTATCTTTCGCATCCCGAATTTCAAGTTTATGAAAAGAACTCATTCTAAACAATCCACATGATTCTGGTATTCCAAATAACACCGAGAACTAAAAGAGATACAAAATTAGTTTATTGGGCAAAATATATCTCATTAAGAGACCATTCCAAAAATGTACCTACTTATTTAGAAATTTTTATTTTAGTCGATAATATTTAATTATAAAGTAATTAATAATCTTGGGTTGCACTTCATTCGACATAGTTTTATTTTCTATATTTCTGTTGAATTTAGATGTTCACTGTTAGATTTTAAGTTATGCGGTCAAAGTTATAATTTTCGTACGGGAATCGTAACAAGTAACACCGTTGAAAAAAGATATATTTTATTTCGAAGCATAAATAAGTTATTTATTTTCATTTATTTTAAACATTAAAAATATTACTCAACTATGTAGTATTACAAAATAGACTTTCAATAATTTTATTAAACACATATATATATATATATATATATATATATATATATATATATATATATATATATATATATATATATATATATATATATATATATATTATTGATCATATTAATCATATTAACGATTGTTAATTGTCTGTGTCCATAAAAATTAATGTAATTCAGCAAAAATGAGAAAAAATATTACCTACGTTATACATAGTTATAGGCTGAAGTTGGATTAGAAAAGTGGTGTTCAAGAAAAAATTACTGCAGGAATTCTGCTCGTGCAGTTTATAGATTTTAACAATTTTTAATTATATATTGAGGGATTGTATTTTCGTTTTTGTTTGAGGTATTTTGTTTTACAATAACGAAAGAATAGGGCTTGTTTATTATGAATTTAATTTAAAAAATTTAAATTTAGATATACAAAATATTCATAAATACAATTGCTGGTTCATGATGCATTTAGATTTGTAATTTAGATTTACAAATTTTTATAAATTTTTATATTTGAAATATTATATTAAATTTTTAGAATCACACCAATCGGAATAGAGTTTTCTTTCAAATTAATAGCAACAAAAGTAACTAAATAAACAAAATGATGTGACAGTATCAAAATTACGTCATAATATAGGTAATTTATATAATAAATGTAATTCATAATGGATATTCAGTATAAATTAGGTATGGAATTGATTTTTGATGTAGAATTACACAGTAATTTGTAAGACAAGAAAATAAATTTATTCAAGAATATCATTTATTTGATTGGATTAATTTATAGATCTAAATTCATCATGAACCCATACACTAAATCTAAATTATAAGTTTAAATTTATAAATATAAATTTATAAATTAAATCCATCATAAACAAGCCCTAAAAATGATTGTAGTTGATTTAATAATTAAAGTTTAATAAGACATTTTTCGTTCACTTAAATTATACTTCAAACAACTATTAATTTTTACTATCGAATTAGTAGAGAACTCACCATAAATTCCAGGATTCATAAGAGAATGTTTGGTGAGGTATAATATTAAAATTTTAGTATAAATTGTTACTGATGATATAGAAATCCTGCACCATTCTCTATAAAATAAATTGTCTTTCTTGGTTTATTTTGTATAGCATTCTCTTTAATAGATAGGTAATAAATTAGGCTTCCTCTGGCTCTGAGCTAGGATTGAGGAGACACGTGTTTCCATTTAAGTAAAAGGTTGTTAACATTAGCGCTATTAACTTAGTCCTAAGGTTTCCCCAGACATAAAAAGTAAAAAGTGCTTGATCAGAACTACAAATACCGGCCACTTAGGTGTCGTCAGGGACTTTTTATTAGCAAACTACGGATTAAGGTCCAAAGAAGGTAAGATTTTTCCTTAGAACAAAGAACGAACTTTTTACAGATACGGAAGAAAAAATTGTTGAATGATTAAAGTGAATTGTATTATGACGTACAGTATTAATTTTTTTTATACTCGTAATAAACTCAAATTGAATTTTTAGTTTCTTATTGTAGAAGAATAACAAGGAAAAGAATAAAATAAGAGTAATACTTTACGAGAGATATTTTATCAACAAAATAATAAATAATAAAGACAAAATGTTATTTTATTTTTGTTTCTCGTATATTTCTATAATAGGAGAACTTAGCGAGAGTTTGTTGAAAATATCCGATCACTTATGACTTTTAAGTTAAATAGGTACATAAATTTCTATTTATTTGTAATATTTCATGATACTTTCCGTAACATTCATGCAGATTGTTTTATTTATTGCCACATGTGATCATGTGGCCTTTTACGCAAAAATTAGTCATCAATATTTTCAAATCCAATTTACTGCAAAACTAATACAGTCTTGCGTATTGGTATATCCAGTTTAATTCTTCGGTAATACCTGTTATGTTTACAAGATACTTACAGAACGAATTACCATTCGCACTTGATTTACCGAGGATTAAATAATGATTTATGACAGATATAAGCTTATGTGTTATAACCTATAGCCGTAATGGTACCATTTGTCACGCTGCAACTCGTTCTTGAATAATTAATCCGAGATCCGCCGGTGTGCTCCTACACTGTACGAGTACGACTACGCATAGTGGTAATGTACCCGATAAGGACAAGTATTTACACACACGTAAGGTGTCACTGGTAATTGTTACTAAGTGAATTACTCACAGAAAGGGGTGAACAAATTGAACGATTGGGGATAATAAAATATGAATTCGCGTGTGAAGATAGAGCTGATAAAGCTTTTAACTATTACTAGATGTGGCACTCTGCTTCTCACCGACTTTTACTATTAATTGTCACGCCTTCACTATACTTATAGATCATTTCTTTAAAGATAATTTTCTTATTCTGAAGGCATATTTCTTTAATATCTATAATCTTGCTGTATTGGATTTCAGTTGTCATTTTATTATAAAGTTGTTATATGTAGTGTGTTATTAAATCACAACGAATAGAAAGAGAGTAAAATATGTAGTGAAAGTAATGATCTGATGGTAATGTAAAGAAAAACGAAACAGGAAGACACGGCAATAGAGAAATCATACAAACAAAATAAAAAAATAACTACCTACAAAGAATATCACAAATACCACACGGTTATACGCTTTCATTATAAATTCTACTGTATACATGAACATATGCAACGTACCCCTTTAAAACTGCTACTATTGGACCATGAGTATCTCGACAATTATATGCGAATGAAAGTTGACGTGTAAATTAGAATATCAATGTGCCGTCATTGTACCGTCATCGTACCGAGAACTACCGCTAATGTAAATCAAGCCTTATAGTTTTCATGATGCTAGTGGATGACTATTTGAAATGAGACACACTGTATATACTAAACTCAATCTAACCTAAACTATAATATTCCTTTTAATATATGTGTATTTACCATGATGTAGAAATTGACTATGCATTTGTACTTATCTACTCTCTTATAATACCATAAGTATATGAGCAGAAAAAGTTGTTAGCTGGTGATTCCTGCCCGTCCCCAGTGGTTTGAAGCATATTCATAAAATAAATACAATGGCATTATCATAAATCCAAGTTATGAATGTCTAATTTAAATTATGTTAAATAAAACTTGTGCGTTAGAATTTAATGTCCTTTTGGATATTACATTCAAATTCGTATATGCAATTTGGTTTTATTAGTACACGAAATTCAGACACAATAATAAGATATTATGGAATACAAAGACCAATATTAGGTAGTATGATAAATTTAATTTGTAAATAAATATATCATCACGGCTTCTTATCTATTTCTGGAGTTGGAGTTGCTATTACTAATAAAATAAGGGCGATGTAACTGAATATTAAATGGAGGAATACTTGAATAACATATTCAGTTTTTGTTTGTTTATAATCTATATTTAAAACTAGTTGAAAGAAATTTGTAGGAATTTCTCACCATTTGCGTAGGTTTATTATTATTTGTTGTAGAAAGTGTAAACCGGCCGAACTATTAAAACCCTGGGTCCGTACAGGTGTCCGGATTTCAATTGAAACCATTTGGATGTTTTTCGGTTCAGTGCGACGTTAACGCGTTTGTTGAAAAACTTTTAATGGAAATTTTCCAATTTAATCGAAATCGTATCCCAAAATATCCAAGATCTTAATGATGACAATCAAACCGAACACCTTAAATTTGTACCGTATACAGTAGGCGTAGAGTGTGCCATGGAAAGAATATCACAGAACCACAACCAGTTATTAGTATGTATATATATATATATATATATATATATATATATATATATATATATATATATTCTTTATTCTTCTTTATTTCTTTATTTACCCAACAGGAAAAAAAATCCCAATTACAGAGTAACATTGAAAATGAATAATAAGTAATAAAGCATCAGTACATAAACAAGTACATACAAAATATAAACCAATATCAAAAAAATATACATATTTTATATAAATAACAAGAAAATATAAATCAAAACGATCAAAATTCTCTCAGGCAATTATCAACTAGACGATTAAATGCTACTAGTGAATCGCTAAAATCAAGTGCATTGCAATATTTATTAAACAAACGACACATAGTATTGATGGGACTCGCGTAGTGAGTATTAGTGCGTGAGAGATCACAGTGAAAAACAAATGTGGTACGAGTGTTACATGGTCTGACATGGAAATTGAGTTCAGCTAAAAGGGTTGGACTGAATATAAAATTATTAATAAGTTTATATAAAAATAGGAGTTGAAATTTAGCACGACGTATGTTTAAACTTTCTATACTAAAAGTAGTAAGCAGAGTTTTATAGTCCATGTTCGGCCATATTTTGTGAAGCCGAAAATAAAGAATACTACAGAATTTTTTTTGCACGTTTTCAATTTTATTAATATAATTAGCGTAGAAAGGACACCAAACAATGCATCCATATTCCAATTTGCTTCTAACAAGAGAAAAATATAAGCTAATTATTGTCGCTGTGTTTCGAAAATTATGCGATGCGCGAAGTGCAAATCCCAGAGTTTTATATGCGTTAGAAGTCATTTTATCTAAGTGCGGGTTGAATTGAAATTTATTATTAAAGTAGATCCCGAGATCTTTAACAAGAAATACTCTGTTCAAACAGGTGTCTCCCATAGAATAATCGAAGTGCATGGAATTTAATTTTCTAGTAATACTCAGAACACAACATTTGCTGATGTTAAAAAATAAATTATTGTTCAAGGACCATTGATAAATATTACTAAGATCAGATTGCAACTCAAGATAATCATTGGTCGATGAAATCTTATGAAAAATTTTAAAGTCGTCTGCAAACAGTAGGCAGTTAGAAAACTTCACCGCATCAACAATGTCATTGATAAATATAATGAACAACAAAGGGCCAAGGACAGAACCTTGGGGAACCCCGGAAGTAGGTGTGAAAGAATTGGAGCAATAACCTCTTACATTTACATATTGGATTCTTTCATTTATGTATGAGTAAATTAAATTTAACAAACTCTGACTGAATCCAATTTGCTCTAATTTTTTCATTAATATATCATGTGACACGGTGTCGAACGCTTTGGAGAAATCTGTGAATATGACGTCAACCTGCTGCTTCATTTCTAAGATGTTATTAGTATAGTTGGTAAATTCTAAGAGATTAGTTAACGTAGATCTTTTTGGAATAAAGCCATGTTGCTGTAAACATATAATGTCTTGCGTTTGAAACAGAATTTTTTTAAAGATTATATGTTCAAAAATTTTTGACAAAGAATTAAGGCATGATATGGGCCGGTAGTTGCTTAACATATTTCTTTGGCCAGATTTGTGCACGGGGCAAATTTTGGCTTCCTTCCATTTAGTAGGATATATACCAGTTTGCAGCGACAGGTTGAATAAATGAAGAAGTGGTAAAATGAAAAAATCGGAGCATCCTTTGAATATAAATACAGGAATATTGTCCGGGCCTGTTGATTTAGTATTTTTTTGAGATCTTATAGCACGGGAGATATCAAGATCAATGATTTCTTTAATATCTATAAGCTTATTATGAGAAAATGAAGAGCTGATGTTAATACTGTTTGTGCCGTGAGGTTGATAAACACTTTCAAAAAAGTTAGCAAAAGCTTGAGCAATATTAGATTCACCAGAAAATTCAGTATATATAAAATATCGATCTCGTGTTGTTTTCGGATCTGTAATCTCGATCTCGCACATTGTTTTGGGTCTCGTCTCGATCTCAAGCGAGAGCTCGAGAGTGTCTCGTTGTAAATAAGCGCTTGCGTACTGCGTATTTGAGTTTAATTACAAGAGACAAGTTCGCACCAGTCGTACCCGTTGTGCGTATATTTTCAGTCGTAGAACTTTAACTAAAGAGAAGAAAAACAAAATTCTGGTCACCAAATTATTTCAACAGGAGAATACGAACATATGTTTATTCATTTACGGTCACCAGAAAATGTGATATTACTAAATAAATAATTTAATTTGTCCCTAAAATAACTAATTTTTTATAAAATCATGATTTGTAAACTATTTCAATACGAACATCTGTTAATTAATTCCTGTCATCCGTAAAACTAATTACACATTAAAAAATCATAAACATTAAAAAATTCTTTTTTTGTAACTATAAAAGTAAACTTTATCATAAAATATATGCCACCATTTAAGTAAAATTTAATCATCGAAAATCCGCTACACTGGGAATCTACCGGAAACCAATCACTCCGCTTCGCTCCGTGTAGGCTCCCATCGACGCTTAATATAACATCATAAAGAAGGGACTGAAGTGTTGGAGAAAAACTAGTTCTGTTAGATGCAAAACCAAATTTTTCTCTACTTTGCATTTCCTCGCACTGAACCGATACCAATGCACCCCTTGTAAATCGTTCTCCCGTCCATTTTTCATTGAATTCACAAATCAAAGCTATAAAGTTACCAACACTTTTTATTGCAAGATACTCGCGAGAATCTCACGAGATATCTTGCTCATCGCAGTTGTTATATCGATCTCACCTCGAATTTTAAATCGTAATCTCGCTTGCGTTCTTGTCTCACAAAAACCAACGAGATGAGATGCGAGAGTATGCCTCGTCGTACATCACTACCAGTCACTTAGCCTGCTCAGCCAGACAACTTCATATACATTTAATATCTTAATATATAAAGATAAATTACAAAATCAAATAACCTATAAATATTATATTGTATAAAGAGGCGGGACACAGTGGTAGAGTGCTAGACTATGAACCAAGAGTAAGTGGATTATAGAATCCGGATCAGGTTGGAAATTTTTCGAGGAATTTTTCTCGACTAGCCTTGATCGGTACCTACTCCCGTTGTCTTTCCAAGATAGGAAACAGTAACTTGGCTATCTATTAGCATCTATCTGGCACCGGCTTGTAGATAGTAACAAAAGGCTTGCACTGACGAGCAATACACATGGCATCCAAGTAAGAAACGTCATACCAATGTAAAAGTATTATGAAAGTTTCTGGACGTAGTACAAGTTGTAGTTTTTTTACCTCGCTTAGAGAGGTATTGAATTCATGCAAAAAATCGCATATCCAGATTTTAGTGAATAAACACGTTTTAAGGTCCCTAGAATCCGATTATAACATTTTTACGATGATGTCCGTATGTGTGCGTGGATGTGTGTGTGGATATTGGATCCGCGATTTCTCAAATACTATAAGACTTAAGACATTTTTAACTACGGATCCCTCAATCTAACAATAATGGGAAGAGTTGATTAAGTTTTGGTAACAATTGGACAACCGGAAGTAGTAGCATTGATTATAATATACTAGCGTAATCAGATTGCTCAAGGTCCATATAAATGATGGCAACCGCCGTTAGCCGTGCCGCTAAGAGATGGCAGCATTAGGTCGCCGTCAGTCAATAGATGGCAGAACTTGCTTACTTCATTCTAACTCGCTTAACTTTTAAGCAGGCGCACACCACTTTGTACCACGACCAACAACCAGGTGCGCGTATTCGAGTAGTATCACAGATCACAAATATACTATTAATTTGTGCTCTGTGGTAGTATATTTTACGACGAACAATATCCGACATACAATGCCATATTTAATGAATATATTACATTGAACAGTTACTAAATGTGATTGAATAACAATTAAAACTATTGAAATATGTATTTTTGTTTGAGAATAATCAAAATAAAACATAAATTGAAACTACATAAAGAAAATACAGCAAATAAAATTTTATAACAGAAGAATTTTTTTACTCTGATTGTGACAATTTATTGTCTTCACAAGTAGCACATAGAATGTTGGTGGTGTTTATAATAAAATGCATCATAATTGTGACATTTAGTTGTTCCATCTTTTCCAATTTACGAGCCCCGTCTTACATCAGTTGGCTCGCCCGCTTTAATTTCATTTTATTTAGTTACTTTAATACAAATAATAATGAACGTAAATTATCGCCAATTTTTATTAATATTACGGACATTTTGTCGCTCTAATGACACGTGGGAAGATACGTTTTCTAAAATATTTTGTTGTAATGTAAAATGAAGTAATATATAGATTTACAAACAATTCAAGAACAACTGATAAAAATTAAATGAATTTAAATTGTAAGGGTGTTATGAAATAAAGAGTTATCATTTCAATTTTCATCCTCTGGCTCTACACGAAATACATTCTTCAGATGTTACATACCAGCGTTGCTAGAGGTCCCGATTTTTGCGGGACACGCTGCTTTTTAAGATAAAATAGATTTTCCCGCGCAGGACAGATTTATATTCACGATTATTCTAAAGATTATTGTAAATCGGAATTATTATCTCAATTCAACATGGAATACTCATGTGCTGAATTTTACCAATAGATTAAGGAGGAGAAAAAACTTTTCGGGGGGCAAAATCTTTAGTCAAGTACAAATTGGCGATTTTCTGAAAAAATATTATTTTATATATTATTCTAATAGCTAAATAGTAGTTTTTAGTTTTTGTTTAGTCATTTATGATTGATATCATAAGAAATGAACGTATTTAAATATACATTTTCTTGGTTGTCCCGTTTTTTGCTCGTAAAACCCGATTTTTTATATTTCACATGGTAAAATCCCGATTTGGTAAAATAATAATCTGGCAACATATTTCAATATGTTCACTAAGATCACCATCTCTGCTAAAGTGTGAAAGGCATTAAATTATGGCACACCGTACCGCAGTGTGCCCGGTCGTGTAAGTATAATTTATAGGAAACTAATTTTTAATTTTTTTTAATAATATGTACAAAGTGATCTGAATGTTATTACATTAATTTACTGCAAAATAAAAAATTCATTTAATTTTCTTCTTGTTCAATTTTAAGACTAAATTTTAGTTTACTTAATCGAATTGACGCTTTTTTCACTTGCAGCATAAAATTCAGCAGCGCGCCCGCTCATGTGATTTTCATAAGCACGCCCATCCAAAGGGTTAAGAAAATAGGTACTTGTGTTAAATTTTTACTAAATAAATATCATGCAAAAAAAGATTACAGGAATAAAATAAAAAAAAAACAAAAAAAATAATAAATTTGAAACTTGTGATTTGGGGCCAGTTGCATAAAACGTTGTTAGCTGATCATGTGTTTAACTACACACTGAAACCATGGATACGTATCAAAAATACATTGGAAAAGAAGCCTTGTCAAAGTTAACAACGTGATTAAAGTTAACAATGCTTTATGCAACTGGGCCTTGGTATTTGATCGAATAATGTTTCACGTACTATATTTCGGGTGTTCGTGTTTGAGTAGTCAAGTCGAAACTTCATATTAGATATTGATTAATCGATTATTGCACTTCAAAGTGTATTTCAACTGGTTGTACTTTGAGTAATAATCAATTCGAAATTTGAGTTTCGATATCGATTATTTTATTTATTATTAAGTTGTGATGCAATTTGTAATCTGCCAAATCCAGTTTCGATTTGATTACTCGAACACGACCAGTTCTAATAAAGTTTTGATGTGTAGTAATTGGTCAGTTGTTTCCTACATTGACTGACCGATTAATGTATCCTAAAATACATATGCATTTACACAATATTGAAAATTGAGTTACGATATTGTTTAACGAATTTGTTTAACAGTTCATTATTGTCTAATGGTTAAAAGTATATTGTATGTGTTCTCCCACTTCACAGTGCAATGGTCAAAACAGCGACAGAAGAATTATTTGATCAATTATTTCAAATTAATTAGTAATTAATTAATGATTAATTAGTAATTAATTGGTAGCATGGTGTTTGATATTTTTATAGAGTATTTTTTGCGGTTGTGCTAGCTTAACGCATAAGCTGGCACAACCCTATGTATTTTTTAAAAAACAACCGTAATAAATTTGGTTTTTGGTTAATTAATTAGTAATTAATGAGTACTAAATTTTCTGATTGATTTCATGTGATTGTGCCGGCATGGTTGTGTCAGCTTCACGTACCGTCATAATTAATAAACAGTATATGTCCTATTTCCTACTTGACAATCGCGGAAAGTGTTTTATTTTTAATATTATATGGCTTTGCATTTGCAGCGTATTATATTACGTAAATATTTAATTTTTGTTGTAATAATAATATTTATGTACGTATAAGAAGCATTTTATTTATATTCATTCATTGGCTTTACTGGGTTTCATTTGTATTTATTTTTATTTTTTTGTTATATTATAATTATAACAAATGTAAGTTTCACCTATGTTATGTAAATATTTTGTTACTGTGTTTTACGCATTTTATAATTAAATCTATTTTTTATATTTCACCGTCAAAATTAGGAAAACCTATATGGCAAGTGCCTTGATTTACAGATGATTTGATGATTTACGGACGGACCAGCACGATAGTCACAATTCATGCCATGTCCAAGTGAGTTAGAATGAAGTACGCAGGTTAAATTCCATATCCAACAACGTATTTTGTAGTGAGACATGAATATATGTATTTGTATTTAAAAATATTTTTCGTTTTATGTGTACAACCAGGTAAAATATCTGGAGAGAGGTTATGTGCTGGCCACATCAGATTTTTTTCTTTGCAGAAGCTGATGCTTTCAATTCAAATAGTTAGGGATCAACTACGTTTTTGTGGGTTAATTAGTATACGCAGCCGGATTCAAGTCACCCATTGTCTTTATATTCTGAGCATTATGTAATCATATCTCAATGTTAAATCCGGGCAAATATAATACATATTCCCGTTCATGTTTTTCCATCCGAATATCTATCTATATACGTATCACAATCCGTTTCCGTATGATTGTCCTGGTGGATCGGTAATTGCGGTCGCAACGTTACCGGCCTCACCGGACGTGACTGTTATACCCTGCACTATGCACTATGCCCTCCTGTGTGTCTCTCGAATAGAGTAATAGTGCACTGCCGCTCGTCTGATAACGCCATAATACTGGCGCCCTGTATAGACTCACTAGATAGCACAATTACAGGGAGAACATGATTAGCTACAGCAATTCTTCGGTGTGGAACTGTGATTGAGTTAGGGACAAACTCGTATGAGAAGCAGGGATTATCGTTATTAGTGGCTAGAACACGAGTATATGTCACTCTTGATTTGCAGAATGTGGAACATGTTTTACATTATCATAAATTTGCATGCATTTCTAAAACTTGACCAGGCAATGCGCACTTACTATATGGTCCATAAGATTAAAATTTCTTACATTTTAACCAATTTATGTAATTTTTGAAGCGATAAATTATTATGGGCGGATAAACCGCTGGAACCTGGAATTCAGACCTGGCGATTAAGACCTGGCGCCCAATCTGACACTGAGAGATGGTAAGCCAGTGCGCGCGCAACTGGTTCACAAAACTTATTTATTATTGTGTATTTTGTGAAAAAAAAAGATACATTTAAAACTTTCGTAATTGCTTATAGCATTTTATTAAAAGTGAACATTTGTAAGAATAAAAGTCATACACGAGACTACCTGCATAAATATATTTGTTAATAGTAATAATATTTATGTATTATGGAAAAATATTTATACGAATCAATTAACACGAATACTAGAAGTTGTCCCAAGAAAGAATGTCAATATTTCAACCAAGTAATCTTTAGATTTTAAGCATACGAGTTCAAATAAACATATACTCAATTTATTCTCCTACATGAACACCAACTTGTTGAAGATAAGTTTAAAAGTGTATATTGTAGTCTCTCATTTGAAAACGGTTATAGAGAGGATTGTGAAACTTGATGAATTTGCTACTACAAATATGTATAAGAATACATATTTATCGCAATACTGAAGAGTCGTAGGGATAAACACAATTGATTTTTTTAAAATTAAGAACACTTTCAACAAATTAGAAGGTATATAATCTTCGTTTTTAGAATAGAAACTAAAAATAACAATTTTAAGGTCATCTTCGAGATAATGTAGAAGAATAGATCGAGTATTATGTTTATTTCATCTTTTTTGCTTATAATTATATAAAGAATATGAGGTTGAAGTATTGAAATATTTCCGTGGAATACCTGTGTATGTTCTTCTTCTTATACATCTCTGCATAACACCAAATTTTGTTTGTATACATATTATTAAAGTAATTGATACCATAACACACTAGACATAAAATAAATGTAACTAAGCAATGAACTACTAGGACCACGTTTTATTAATTTAAATATAAGTAGATGTGAATGGCGGTGCCAATTATATTTTTCCCGAATTGTTTCAATAAATTGATTGTTTTTCGTGTCTTAGTTTTTATTGTATCAATTCAATGCAAAAGAAATTAGGACTGTGACGAAATCGAGGGAAAGTACCTATACTCGTATGACATATTTTTTCTGCAAAGATTTTAAGCATTGTCTATTGTAAACTTAAATAACAAGCCAACTGCACATATAATATGAAAACAATGAAATACTGATATTTTTAGCTGCAATTGAAAATGAACAACAGGAATTACTATTCTACGATAAAATTTATTGAAGTTTTTTCTAAGCTCTTTGAGATTCAATATTAGAAATATATGAAACAATATAAAAACAAAACAACAAAAAGTTATTGTGTTATTTATAAATTATTTTTTCATTGTTTGTTAGTGTCATTATCAATCCTAATCTTATGTAAAGATAACTTTGTAAATAAGCGTTTACATATTACGTAGAAACAAAACACGAAACATGATATTATAGCAAAGTTTTAAGACTTGAATGTATGAAATCGTTGAATAATTAAACGTATATGCACACATATCACCATCGGGTAAAATGTTTATTTAAGATATAATTAGGAGATATTTAGGCTGATTTGCTGTAATTTTCTCTCAAATAGAAATCGTGAAATGTTCTTGATAGCAAATTAACAAAACACGCCATATGAAAATTAAATTCCAACCTGGAAAGCTATTATTAACCCTGAGGATTTTCACTTTACATTAATGATAAGTTAATATGAGCTGTAGAAAGATTAGCAAATATAGTTAGGTTTGTCTAGTGAAATGTGTTTGCCTTCTTCGGAATTTAATGCAATTTCACAGAAATGTATATGTTTCATGAACTACCAGAAAGAGATACAAATTTCGAAAATATTTACAACTAATTAAATCACGTGTACATTCAGAAAATTAATAACTACAAAATATGCAAAGTGATAATAAGTGGAATTATTTTAGAAATATTACACAAATTATTTTGTTTTTTCTATGTGGTTTTATTGAAGAAATAAAAATATACATTTATTTTAGTAACAGACGTATGTATGTGAAATATAAAATATATAAATATGTTTATCATTACGGATTCATGACTCTACCTATTCTGGGTGTGCCATCTACGAAGTACTAATTTTAATTTCGATAATGAAATTCCGACGTCATGTCACAGGCATTCTTTACTGAACTGGTAAATACACCACAGAGAGTAAGAAAGTTTTCAATTAATTGATTTTGGCCAAAATTTATATTTCCTTAAAAAATATTCAATAATTTGATTTTTACAGTAATAATGTGATTATTATATGGGGTCTCGTAGCCGCGTGTCTGAGTGTCAGGTCGCGAATCTGGGGAACCGGGTTCGATCCCGACCATTTTTACACTTTTTCTAGTCGGTACGTACTTAGCAGACAAATTTTGAAGTGCAACATATAGGGAAAGACAAAAATTTCACGTGTCTTTACTTGTTGCACAAGTAGCTAGAGCTAGTTGTTGTAAATTGCAAATATAAATTGATATTAAATATTAAACACATATTTATTCAACTAGTTTCTCTACAATATCATATGCAACAAATGCCGGCACTAGCCATGAATGTTATAAAACTAAAAACCAAGCAATTCATATTAATGTTAATGTGTCAAAATTATGCTATCAGTACCACATGTTTGAAGTAAAAAATGATTTAGATTTCTTTAGAATATTTTATAAATATTTCCCTATACTTAATTCAAAACAAATTTATAAGGTTTTGTTGAATGTATCATTTATTTTCTCCCTAAATTCATCTCCGAAAACCGTTTATTTGAAACGTGCACAAAGCCCATGTCACTGCTCACAGCTTTGGGACAATGTTTCACACGTGTTTTTTAAAAGTCCAGAATGACAGGAGATTAAGTGTAATTAATTCGCACGCATTCAAAGTAGAATAATCAATGAACGAGTATTATGATTTGATCTGATCAAACTTGTAAATTTGTTTGCAAGCATCGTCGGTTGCCTGGCTACCAACAGCCGGCAGTCAACTGTTCGTGTCCACAATTGACTCGTCAATTTAAAACAAATTAGTGTATAATGACAGCAAATATTTGGCCGGAGCCGACGCGATCACTCGTTCGTTTTAATTAAGTTTAAAAACAATTACAGCTGGGTAGCGGGCAATAAAGCAATTATTTTCGGATTAATTATTCAGAGTTACTTTACATTATGGTAACGGAACGTAGAATAGCATACCATCGCACGCATCACAGTTGACCAAAATTAATTTTAATTACTTAGCACAGAACGCAGGTGTAGGAAGAGATTTTTATTACCGTAATTTTTAATTTTTATCGTCTCATGAAAAATGTTTTACATTATTAGTCTTCGTGATTTAAACAACAAGATGAAAGATAATCTACTGAAAATATGTAGATAATTACCTCAACCATACATAAATATTGATACAATTTATAATTCATTTTAGCAACACTATTTAATTATTCCATTTTATAGCAAACTTCTTAAAGTTATATAGAACTGATTCCAAAATTAGAGTCAGAAAAATATAATAATTATATTATGCCCTCAATATAAATATATAACTACAAACAATGATGTTATAATGTACACAAAAAAAATACAGCACATAAATTATACATTATATCAATGAAATATTATTATTTTATGTGGAATGGACAACATATTCCTATATTTAATAGATACCACACAATACGCGTTTTCATGTAAATAGGTTGGCACTTTGACAGTGTAAAAATGTTCGCCTTACGAACCATTATTTTACAAAAATCAGTTAATCCTTTTTAGAATAAATTGTTTATTCAGCACAAGTATCTAAAATGTAGATAACACATGTTCTTTATGCCTAGTTGCATCACCGATACTTAAATTTTAACAGCGTAGTAAGAAGTTAGAATACGAGTCGTTTATTAAAACTAGACCTTAAAACTATGTATTAACGACTATCAATGTTTAAAAAATGTTATTAGTTTTTGAAATATAAAGTTTTTAATACCATTTCCTCCACAAATTTACTGTATTCCAAGTTCTCACTACTTTCAAACCTTCTGCTATTTCAAATACGGACCCATTTTCAAATATGAATGCAGAAAATAACAACAAAAAAAGACAACGTAAGTAAACCAAATAAAAATTTATATATGTTGAATGACATAGACTGTCGGTGCTGCACAAATCTTGAAAATGTAGTTTTTTATTAATTATTTTATTAAATTGCTTATTATTTACAAATATTTCCAATTATTTACCACAAAAGATATTTTAACATATTTATAAAAAATTTATTTTGAAAAAGATCAGTGTATTTAACTCTAATTATTAGTGAAGTCAGTTGTTAAACAACAAAACTATCTCTATATTTACGTCACACAATATTTTTTTAAAAATATTATTCGCATTAATCGCATTCAGTTTAGATAGTTTCATAAAATGCAAAATAAAAATAAAAATTGTGAAGGACTCCATTGACATGTCAGTTTAAGAATTAATTAAAATTAAAGTTTAAGAGGTATCGTCGTGTTATTAAAAGTGTATGCTGCCAGGACGACAAATAAATGTTCTCTACGTCTTCACAAGATCAAAAATATCTCGGTTAAACACAAATTTTGCCGAAAAATTCTAATATATTTTCGGACGAAGTCAGGTTGGGTTGCTAGTTGCTAGTTGGCACTAAATAACAAAATTATATATATATATATATATATATATATATATATATATATATATATATATACAGGGTGTTAATTAAAAAGCGGGCCATAGGCGTTTAACATGGGAAACAGAAACAGATTTTATTTTGCATGTTTAGTAACCTGTGAAATCAGAATTGAAATTCTATAAATACTGCTCATTTGTAGTGATAGCCATGGAATTTAAACAAAATTACAAAGAAATGCATATCATTTGAACTGTCAGAAATTCGATTTTCAAATAAAATTTACTGATAATTATATTCTATCCTTAGTCCTTCAAACTATTTTGTTTTTATAATCTACATCTAAATTATTGCTTAGATTTTATTTATTTTTATTTTGTAACCTGCAATATCGAAATTCTGACAATTCAAACGATATGCATTTCTTTGTAATTTTATTTAAATTTCATGGCTATCACTACAAATGAGTAATATTTATAAAATTTCAAATTGGATTTTACAGGTTACTAAACATGCAAAATAAAATCTGTTTAGTGATGCTGGTGTAGAATTTAATTCTCTACAACATTTATTTGAAACATGTTTGTTTAAAATTAAATGGGAGGTTTTGCGCAAGGAAAAACTGATTTCCTATGTCAAACACCTATGGCCCGCTTTTTAATTAACACCCTGTATATAACTTTCTCGATGATTGAAGGCAGTGAGATCAAGTAAATATTTAACTCATGAATTTTGACCTACTATTGATTGATGCTAAACTATTTAGCTTTTACATTTATAATAAAGAAGTTCGAGTTAAAAAAATATTTTCGATTCATTTTACGAATATATTTGATGAACAAATACAATTGTTTTGTAAACTACTTTTTAAGGTAACAATTATTGCGATTATATAAATTTTATTTTCTTTTTGCACCTGTATTATATATATATATATATATATATATATATATATATATATATATATATATATATATATATATATATATATATATATATAGGGTGCGAACAGACACGTGGCTCCAGCGACCTTGCAGTGTTTGGAATCAACTGATTTATGTGTGCTTGTCATTTTGACAAGAACAATGCCACTTTGATAAGATCAATGTTTTGACTTATTTTAATTTTGAACTGTTAATAAAGTATTATTTTTTAAATGTTCGTTTTTAACTGTCTGAAAATTGTAAAATGACACAATAAGTCAAAACATTAACCTTGTCAAAGTGGCATTGATGTTGTTAAAGTGTCACACACACACACAAATCAGCTGCTTCCAAACACTTCAAGGTTGCTTGAATTACGTGTCTGCTCGCGGCATATTCAGTAATGTTCGAAAGGTAAAAATTAAAAATTTACGGTAAAAAAATAATAAAAAAAATAATATCGAGGAATATACCCATTAGACGAAAAAATTTGATTAGTGAATAAATTGTTGAATTGAGTACTTATATATACAGGCTGAGTCTGAGTGAGTTTTCAAATACATTAATAAAAAATAATACATCGTTGAAAAGAGAAATAAATGGCGGTTTCTATTTTATTAATAGTATTTTATGTACCAAGGGCGTTACTATGATGATAATACCAGGAGAGCGACGAAGATCTAGCAAGATTTTATGTCTTACTAGATTATGTGAAATAAGTTTTCATTTATAATAATTTTAATTACAATAATGCTTAAGGTTTGACGTTGCTAAGGATGTTGTTTAATTGTTTTGTTTATTATCAACATTTATTTATTTTTAAAACACCAACCTTGGCACCAACGTTTTAAATCGTTGGAGATGGTGGAATGGGTGAATTTGATGTTTCGGATATTTTGTCGATACGGTGTAAAGAATTTATTTTGAATGTTTCTGTATACTTTGAGGAAGACAAACGTATAAATGATCTAATTATTCCATTCTCGTCTGTAGAAGAGTTCCTCCTTGGTAGAAGATGTAAGTATTATATTTTAAGGTTCGTTATTACATGACAGATCTCAGTTCTTTACTTCTTATGCACTTATTTGTGAATATTATTACATTTTAGAGAGCTTGTACGGCTTTGGATGTGTCACATGTGACGGTAAATAATATCAAAAATGAATTCAAACGTGGATAAATATCGTCCCCAAAAAAATTTGTGATCCGTCATCTGTCAAAAATGAATGAGGAACATTGCAGTTTGCAATTCGACGGACTTATTTCATGTGTGGTGAAAGTAAATGGCTTTTTAAGGTTTTTTTGATAATCAATTTTAAGTATTATAATTAAATTAAAATTGATTTCTGTGTTGTGCTTTGAAAGCTGTTTTCTTATATTAATAGTTGTAATCAATTAATATATTAATTGTTGTAATCAATTCTTATTATTATTGTAATGAATTATAATTAAAAAGAAAATAAATTCATTATATATCGTTCATATTATTTTTAATTTAAAGTCCATAAACGATGATCGGATTATAATGAGGGCATAATGAAATATGCCCTCCCATTATGCCCCGGTTGTTATAGATATGTTTATATACACCGTATCCTAGCAATAAAAAGTTCATAATACTTTAGTGAGACATAAAATAATTATAGGTTGCCATTTGAAAAATAAAAGTTGATAGTCGTATCTTGTAAACCTGACTTTATAAAAAATATCTACATCTGCCATCAAATAGTATATGTAAAATAATAAAACTTTTATATGAGCCATTTTTTTCTATTACTTATAATAAAAAAGTTAAAGGGGGGGGGGTCTTACCAGACTCACCCTGTCTCTGTTTATAAATAAACCAGCAAATATTTCGCTTATTATTACTTTTAGCGATTTCAACTATATATCATAAATTATAGTACGTTAACTCCTCTATAAAATTTCGGAAGTAGTTCAATATTATTACTTCCGGTTTTCAAGTAATGAATAGTAACTTTTAATTTTTAAATGAAACACGCTATATATTTTTCCAAATTTGAAAAGTATATGAAATTTGCTATCCAACTATATAAAAATAATCATATGTTGTATTATTAAAAACAGAATGGCGAATGATTAAAGTATTACATTTTTTGTTAAATGTAGGAGGCTTTGCATTTAATTTATTTTATATTACACCTTTCAAATATATAAAAAATAATTAATTAAATATTTAAATTGATGTACATTTACTTAAATATTGAATTATTATATTTGTTATTGCATGTCATTAGAATATGTGTTATTCAAAAAATTGTATTGCAATGTTTTCTACCTTTAATAAAAATGTAATATTTTAATCATTCGCCGTTATATTTTTACCTTCCGTCACCTTTAGGTAAGGAAGGTATTGTCTTTGGTCAAAAAAATCACTGATAAATATCACTTTTTCAGATTTAATGTTATTATAAATATTTAAGAATATTTTATTCTCTATACGATTTGATTACATTTTAAACTTCATATACCATGGATATAGAGTTAAAATATTATAAAGATATTAAATTTCTCAAAGCAGCCAGCTGTGCTATGAACATGGAAACATCTACTACATTAAGAAAATTCTGATTGGCAAATGTCAGTGTCAAAAGTCAAAGTGCAATTTACATGTATCAGTTATAATTTTACTGGAAATATATAGAATCTTACAAGAAACTTTCTTTGTAGAAATTGTACAAAATACATAGAACTGACAGAAGGTAATGTGCTGGCCACATCAGATTTTTAAATAATATTACATAAGATTTTTTTATACAGTTCGCTAGCAAATTTCATGTACTTTTCAAATATAAAAAAATATAGTAGGTGTCCCATTTGAAAAATAAAAGTTTCTATCAACTACTCGAAAACCGGAAGTAATAATATTGAGATACTTCCGAAATTTTATAGAGGAGTTAACGTACTATAATTTATGTTATATAGTTGATATCGCTAAAAGTACAAAGGTCTTTTTTGGTCTCCATTGACTGGACTAAAAATAAAAAAATATATCATAAAGCTAAAACAAAATGTCCATAGCCACCTAAACTAGACTCATAAACAAAAACACATGCAATTTAAATATTTTCCATTTTACTAAAAATCTATCAATTTTCAACATAGGACATGCTACACAAACTACCCTTATTTTTTAACGAAGAATTCATTTACAAAATAAAAAATGGGTTATTCCATTTAAACAAATTGAGTATTTTGAATTTTGTGAACTTCAAATTTACGTTGACGTAGAAAATACAATTTTCAAAAATTATCGAATATTAATTTACATTATTGTAAACATTTCATAATGAATGCTATTTATAATTTTCTGCTAATATTTGGAATATTATATAACTTTTGATTTACTTTCTTTCTGTATTTCTTTTTTATAGTACGAGTATACCAAGTTCAGGAATGGAACCAGAATAATCAGGGACGCCAGAAGAAGAAGAGTGTTGTCCTAAAAAAGGTGTCTACGTTCTAGGAAATAACGTATAACAAAAGGTTTCGAAAACTTTTACTTTCCAAATTTTCTTATTTAATGAGGTCTATTGTCACTGAGCATAATAAATGCATAATAGTTGTTTTATAATATAGCATGTTAAAATTGCCAGCACAAGTTTTAAAAGATGTTATACAAACTTGAAATACGCAAATCATCTATAGGTTAGTTGGACAGATGACCGAAACGTGAAGTTGTTAAAGTTTTTATGGATCTAAATACTAGACAGACGACTATTTACCGAACTATACGGGAATGTGAAAAAGGTGTAGTATGTATTAATTTAATAAAAAATGGGCGACTCGAACTTTTGTCACCAAATCGAATCAGCAGACTCATTTAAAGTGATCAAGACAAAGTTAGAACGTCATCGAGTAAATTAACTTGACGATTTAGAATTTTAAATATGATTGTTAGCAGAACAGAACAGAAAGAAATAATGTAACCAAATAAGACAGCGGCCTAGCTGTAGTGAATCTCGGGATGCATGAAAGTACTCATACTTTATAGAAAAGTATTATCCCTCAAATCTTTCTCAGGCGCAAATGATTGAAGACTTTTGGCTTTTCTTAGCAAAAAAGTATACAATAATGGCTGGGGTTACCATCTCGAACAATAGTTACAGACAGGAATATTTCCGACGGGATGAAGATTTAAAATCGTCCAGACGTAAATGAAACAAGTTATTAAAAATAAAAAATCTGCACCGCATTCAAGATAATGGTCCACTGGCAGTGTTGTAAAACTAGATTTCTTATCCCCACAGTTTATAGGAACTGTAGAAGTTTCGATTAGTATTCATAAATTATTTTGCCTATACTACTGCTACATGGCCTCCCGACCAGGAAAGTTAAATAAGATTACTATAGTAAATTAATAACTTATTTTGGTTACGAAGTCTGTTTTCGAAAAATAAATTACGTCTAAATTATTCCTCTTAATTTATTAATACTTTTACAATTTAAAGATTCGTTCATGCTATTTTTTACAAGTATGTTTTGATTAGTGCATCACTCATGCATAGGTATAGTAGTTATTTACAACTACTACGTCAATGTTCCAGTAAAAAATTGTTTCTAGTCCTTCCTTCATAATAAATTATGAATCAGAGTTCCTTGTCAAAATATTTAATTTATATTGTTACTTAAATTAAATAGTTAACCGTACCGTGAGTGAGTAACGTGTTTTGTTTTTCTGGTCGCCAATAATCAACCCAATTAAAGGAAATTATTGCGATTTTTCAAACAAAACCGTGTTAGTTCAACGGAGAAAGAAGTGCTGCACAAGTGTAAATAAATATGAAACTGTAAGTAGCTTAAACATTTAAAAAACTTGAAGATAAAGTGCATAAAAAACTCTTTTAAGTGCCAAACACGTGAGCCATCAGCTGGCCGGCCGGACTGTCCAACAGTCGTGCGCTTGAACTTGTATACATTTAATTGGGTTCTACCAGTGGCGGAGGCTTCGGGGCAAATGAATTATAGTTTTAGAGGTAGAAGTGATTCAATTACTGACGTAAGGGAGTTGAGCAAACGCAAAAGGGAAGAATTAATGAACGAATTTGAATTAATTTTCAAGAGAAGCAAGAAGACTGCCCGATCACTCGAAAAATCAGAAAATAGAAAAGAAAATCTGGAAGAAATGGATGAAATGACAAAAAAGTTTAGTCAAATGATGGAAGAAGTAAAACAGGAAATGAGAAGCAACCATGAAGAACTAAAAACAAGAATAAAAGAAGAACTAAAAAATAATAGTGACAAAGTAGAAATCATGCAAAAGAACGTTCAGGCAAGAGAACAGAAATGGATCGAAGAACGGGAGAACTACGAACTAGGATTAAAGAATTAAATACAAAAGTTGATAACTTGGAAAAAGAAAAAATTCGAAATAACAATAATTACAGGTTTTGATATAAATATTTGGGATGAAAATAAATGAAAAGAAAATATAAGTAATTTTCTTAAGTTAAATGTCGGTACTGAAGGAAAAATAAAAGATGTACGAAAACTTGGACCAAAGAAAGGAATAATAGGAATGGAAAATTTTGAAGAAAAATGACATTATTGAAACAGAAACACAAACTAAAGGCTAACGGAGGAGAAGCGATCTTTATAGATAGTGATATGACCAAGTCAGATAGAATGATACAGGCAGCTTTAAGAAAAGAAGCAAAAGAATTAAAGACGCTGGGTAAAGTAGTAAAAGTAACCTTCAAAAAGCTAATTATAGATGGGAAAGTCCGGATTTGGGATGAAAAGGAACAAAAACTAGTAGATGACGAGAAAGTTAGGATGGAAGATAAGTCCAGAACAAAAAACTAACAAAAGGATTATAAAAAATGGAAAATAGGATAACGAACTCAGCATCGGACATGGTAACGAATAAAAATACAAACAATAGCGTAGAAGAGAAACACAAGATTAAGGGAGGAAATAAGGTATATAAATCAGATAACTTAATCAATAGAAACTGGAATAGTAGGAGTGTGAAGCATGTTAATAAAGATACAAGCACTAATTATGTAACAAAAAAAGTTTGGAAGATTGGTACATGGAATGTGCAGGGACTGAATGGAAAGGAAAATGAAATTATTGACGAGTTTGAACAAGCAAATTTAAAAATATTAGGTCTAACTGAAACTAAGAAAAAAGGAAATGGATCCATGAGAATGAACCATGGACATTATATGATATATGGGGGTGTATAACAGTTGGAGCATGCACAGGCGGGTGTAGCAATTATAATACACAGAGAATATTGGAAAGAAATTATTAATTGGCATTACATTTCGGAAAGGATAATCAGGCTGGATTGTGGAAAAACAAGTAATCAAAAATTCAGCATAATTGTAGCCCTTCTGAAAATTAAAATAAAGCAAATAAAGACTGTTTTTGGGACAGATTACAAGATGAAATGGACGTGATTAATCATAAAGTGATGGTAGTTGGAGATTTGAATGGAAGGGTTGGACGCAACAGAATAAATGGACACCCAGTAGGAAAGTACGGAGAGGCAGTTAAAAATAATAATGGGCAAAGAGTTATAGATTTTTGTATAGCAAATAACATTTATATGAGTAACACCTTCTTTAAACATAAAGATATCCACAAGTACACAAGAGTAATGCACAGTAGGGGAGAAAAATCGATTATAGACTTAATGCTAGCACAAAATACCTGCAAAAAATTAATACATGATGTACGAGTTAAGAGAGGACATGAAATTGGTTCTGATCATTACTTAGTAGTAATCAAAATAAAATATTGGAACGAAAGGAAAGACGAGTCACAGAATGAAAAGTATACAAAACCAAGTAGTAAGGTACATAAGTTACAACAACAAGAAGTTAGAGAGGAATACGCTAGGAGACTAAATGAAGAACTACAACATATAAATTGGAAAAGCGAGACTGAACTGGAAAGATTGTGGAAAATATTTAAAGATGCAGTATGTAAGATAGCCGAAGAGGTTTGTGGTGTGACGAGACAAAGAGGATAGAAATGTACTTCATGGTGGAATACTGATATTAGAACAGAAGTACAGAAAAAGAAAAAGCTGTGGAAAATATATCTGAGTAATAAAACGATTAGTAATTATGAAAAATATAAAGAACAAAGAATCGTAGTTAAAGAAAAGGTTAAAAAAGCTAAGACAGAACAATGGGAAGCATTCGGACATAAGATGGACATAGATAGCAGAGGAAATACCAAACTACTTTTTAGAACTTTAAAGAATCTAAGGAAAGGAAAAATAAATGAAATAAACTGTATAGAGGATGAAGAAGAAAACTTGTTAGTTACAAGCCCAGATATAATAGAAAGATGGAAAAGGCATTTTACCGAAATCTTGAAAGCAGATACAGAGGCACCAATACCAGACTAACAAGTTATTACAAATGAAATAAACCCGGAAGATAAAATAAGTACAGAAGAATTGAGAGAGGCAATTAGAAAGTTAAAAAACGGGAAAGCTGCAGAACAAGACAATATTAAGGCAGAATTGTTAAAATATATGAAAGGAGATGCAGAAGACTTATTTTACAAAATAGTGAACGTGGCCTGGAACATCAGCTGTATCCCAGTAGACTGTACACTAGCAACTATCCTGCCCATCTTCAAGAAAGGAGACCCAAAAAAATGAAACAACTACAGAGGAATCTCTATACTAAGTGCAGCCAGTAAAATATTCGAGATAATATTGGAAAATAAATTAAGAAAGGTATTGGAGCCCACCTTGGACGATAATCAATGTGGTTTCAGACGAGGACGAGGTACAACAGACCTGATTTTCTCGGTGAGACAACTAACTGAAAAAGCAAGTAATTACAACGAAAAGTTATTTTTATGCTTTGTTGACCTAGAGAAAGCTTTTGACACAGTACCCAGAGAAGAAATGTGGAAAGTTCTAGAAAAGCGAGGAGTTGATAATAAGTTGATGAAAGCTATCATGAGTATATATAAGTATACCGGAAATACGATAAGAACACACAATCAGGTATCAGGAAAATTTACTACCAGAACAGGTGTAAGACAAGATGGTGTTCTGAGCCCTCTCCTCTTTATTGCACTCATGGATGAAATAGGCAAGGAGTGCAGACCTAGCTGTAAAAAAGTTAGAGTGGGAGTAAGAAACCTGCAACAAGTTCTGATCTCGGATATGTTATATGCTGATAACTTGGTGATCGTGACAAATTCTGAAAAAGATCTACAGAATAATAACAATATCTGGAACGAGGGCTTTATGAAGTATAGACTGAATATTAGCGTAGAAAAAACCGAAGTTTTGGTAATATCAAAAAATGAGGTGCAAACCGCAGTAACTATTAAGGACAAAACCATAAAGCAGACAGAAGTTTTTAAATATTTAGGATCGAGCCTAAACACTAAAGGAGAATTGGAGCCAGAAATAAATAACAGAATAACGAGTGCTACAAAACTCTACTACGCACTAAACAAAGCCTTCATATGGAAAAAAGAGGTGAATACAAACACAAAAATAAGAATATTTAATAGTGTGTATGTGCCTGTGCTAACTTATGGCTGTGAAACGTGGACGTTAAGCGACAATAATAGAAGTAAAATTCAAGCGTGTGAAATGCGTTATCTTCGAGCTGTAATCGGTGTGACTAAAAGAGACCGAATACGTAATGAAAATGTGCGCGAAAGGTGTAATGTTAAACCGGTGCTAGACAAAATAGAAAAGAGACAGTTAGAGTGGTTTGGTCAGATGGTACGGATGGATGATCAAAGAATGGTGAAAAAGTTATGGAAACTAGGTGTTGACAAAAAGCGCCAAAGGGGGAGACCAAAGAAAACTTGGAACAATGAAATGTCAAAATTATTACAGAAAAGAAATATAAACTGGAAGGAAGCTGAAAGAAAGGCGCAATACAGGAAGGCATGGAGAAAATTCTGTGCCAACACCTCTACACCGTAAGGTAGATGAGGCCTTGGATTAAGTAAGTTACTTAAAAAATATTTATGTTTCAAAATAACAGAAAATTGTTCCAAAAATCTGTTGCTTTTTGAGTTTTACGGGCGGCATAAATATGTACATATGCAAATGTCCAAGTTAGCGTGCTTAATTTCGTATAGATACATTAAAAGCACAGAATCACTGTCGAAAAATATCGTTGAAGCATAATTACTTAGCAACAAAAAGTTTTTTTTTTACATACAGTTGTCCAAGTTATCGTGCTCATCATTAAGATTTTCCTAACGGTATGAAATACGATGCCGGTTAAATTGGGAAAATGTTGTTGTCTCATTAGGAGACCATTTTAGTATTGTACAGTTATTTGAGAAGAAGATGCATAGGTCACTAGAAATAGACGAAAATGTAAATTTTTCAATTTTTATTTTTGCGAATAACTTCCGAATATAAAATAGCACTACATTTTGGTTTACACACTTTTTATGATCTTTCGAAGGGCGATGCTCAAATGTTTTTATAGCTGCTAGGTTTTGAGTTACGATGTCAAAGTTTTAATTTTTATAAAAACGCCATATTGGAAAGTAACAACATTGGAAGAAGATTTTTTTTAGCTTTGCAACGATGTATATCTTTTCTGTGTTTATTTATTTAAAACTGCGAATATACAATAATTATTAAATGTATAGGTTGCAATAAAATAATTAATAAACATAATTAAAGACAATATTTTTGTTATTTTTATTGACTATTTCACTCATAAATATATGAACCAATCCAAATTCAGGATTCTATCTAGTTACGAAGTTTCATTTCAACAAAATACCGTCACAAACATTTTATCGCCAATTTAAGCAAATAAGATGTCGTCTTTTTACAAGTAGGTGAGTTTTGATAAGCGAAAATGTTTTGACGTTTTAGAAACATATTGTTTACATACCTGTCAAAGTTTATATATTTTTAGTGTTATCAGTTTTAATTAAAAACGAGTCGATTCGGACAGGAATCTATTTAAAACGTTGGAAAAGCAAACTGAAACATAATACCTAAACACAATAAAAATTATAAGATTTTTGTCAAGAAAATATTATATAAATGATTACCTGATTTTTATTTTGGAAATAGTCATCCGAATACCATTCGTGGTTAAATTTTATCCTGGAAAAATTTTCCTATTGCTTTACTCGAGCCCGTTGCCAATTTATCTCGTGACATTGATCAAAAATCACTCGTTTGACAACTCGTTTTTTTTTGTCAATGTCACTCAATAAATTGCTAGGCAACCGGCTCTCGTAACAATCTAAAAAAAAATCCGGCAAAAATTTAAAACTTATGATAATATATGATGAGTATGTTGCAAATATTAATGAAGAAAATAAACCCATGAGGTCTCATGGCCGTGTGTTTTGTCGCGAATCTGGGGGACCCGGGTACGATCCCGACCGACGCCAAATTTTCAAGTTTTAAATGCCACAAAAGTGACCTTTGTAGTGCACTCTCCACGTCAGCAATGAGTGCCTACTTTTTAAACATTCGCACAGGTCATTTCTATTTGGCCGGAACTATAGTCATGAACATATAGTATCATTTGAAAAATAGGAATATCTCCATAAATGTGGTAGCTCAAAATTTCTTTATTATAGCAATAATTAGCACTAAATGAGTATAAAATCATAGTATTATGAAATACCGGTACTAGGCGTGAACTTGTAAAACCATTTACACAAAAACAAATAACACAAAAATGAGAAGAACACAAAATTTGGTTTATACAACAAAATGTAGCATATTATTAGCATTAAATTATATACATACACTTAGACCTATTTTTGTACTTCGGAACTCCAGCTTCAGGGACCTAGCAATTTTTGCGGGTTCAGAACTTCTGAATTGTTTGAAATATTTTCAAATTAACATTAAATCGAGTTGTACGTGTAAGGTTAAAATATAAATTGACTCCCGGTTGCGAAGCTCGCGGGTATCAGCTAATAAATTATAAAAATAACATTGACATTGACAAATATGTATGTACATCTAAAATGTCAAACCTACATTTGAGATATTTCACACATTTTTTGTCCAAAATGAAATTCATACTTCTCGAATTTCGCGACACTTAACGTAAATAGAGTGAGCCATAAGGGTAACTTCACTAATTTCGCCTGAAATTGGATTGCGAACAAGCATGCAAAATATTAGGTACCACTGCTGTCGAAAGTCATACTCAAATATTGTATAACTATCTTTCTCTAAATGCGTTAAGCGTTAGTAAGACAAACATGAATCTATTATATACATTATTAATTAATTAATTATTAATCTATTATACGTTTCGAAGATACAATGTAGGAAACCATAAGTAAGATAGAGATAAAGATACAATTACTTGTTATTTTGTGGTTCAGAAATCAATGATGTGAGGGTCAAATGAGAAAAATCGGTGTATATGTATTTGCTTTACAGTTGCAATGAAATATTAACCCCTAAACACCCCACGGATCATATTTTACTTTTATTAATAAGTTCTGATCTGACATTCTCTCCGGCGTAATGGTCAATGATTTCGGGTCTAGATTGCAAAAAATTTCCCCAAACAATTACATCAAGAACAAAAAACAAATGTAATTGAGTCGTTCCATCTTTGCGTCTTTATGTCGAAGTTATCCATCTGCGGAGTTTTAAAAGAATTCCTGGGTATTTATTCTGGGAAACTACATTATTTCCCAAAAAACTTCAGTCGTCGCATAACCGCTGCTCAGTCGCTAACAATCCATCATCCAGTGCTTGTCAAAATGTCGATTTATAAATGATTGCTTCCAGATATTCGTCGCCCATGTCGCAGTCTCACTGCGGATCTTATTTTCTTTCTATCATTCAATTAGGCACTGGATATTGGAACGGAATGAAATGTTATTTCTTCCAATAATAGCTAATGATTGATGATATGTATGATAAATCGAAATTTCGACTAATGTAGTTTTATTTTTAATGTGATTTGTTGTCGTTTGTGATTTGTCAATTACGCTTTATTAGATCCAGGCAAGTTTATTTAAACTTTGTTAAATTGTTTTTTCAGAATGTATTTTCTGTAACAAAAAAGCGAAAAAAAATGTCTCAACGAGAATACAAGTATACACAAACAGTTAATTCACTGAGAAAATATGAATATTTCTATCATTATGGTAACATTATGACTATATTACCGTAGAAGGTTCACTAGAGTGACAGTATACCAATGCTATAGGCGGTGTGCACTAAAGTAGTCAACGCCGACAGCGGACAAAAATGACAAAATGGTTACTCATTGAAACATAGCAAGGTTATGTTTTATGTCAGAATAATTTTACAATTTCTATTATATAAAATATTTGCAATAAATGCGAATGATAGGATGTCAAATATTATGTGATGCATTGGGGGATGTAATAATTCTCACAAAATTACCGATTGAAGTATCAAATTTTATAAATTTCCTAGAAGATTATAGAGTCGTCTGATTGCAATAATGAATTATATAAAAATGTGTTTCTTAAGTTAATATTTTAACAAAATATAATACAAGAAGCAGAAAATTGTCATAAAATTATATAATACTTGCAGTTGTATGATATAGAAATCTATTTTTGACATAATTCGTCTATTTATCATAGATTTTATACATGTAATGTTAATGTTAAAGTTAGAAATTCACATGGTTCGTATTTTTCTTAGAGCCTGGTATATTTTCAATGAAGAATCATCTTCATTTATTGCGAATATAAAAGAGAAATGCTAACATCATACACTGATAACGTGATATGTAGAAATATTATTCTTTTCAATCATTCAAGTTTTCCAACTTTTTAATCTAAATTTCCATGTATTGTGCATCTTGTAACATTCAACTAATATTATAAATTATAATATAAATTTAAATATGATAAAATGGTTTATACAAATCACACATATTATGAGAAAAATTATATTTTCTGCCACAGTACCTTCGCTGGTATTTTAACTTTTATGCTTGTCATATCACATATATAGCATTTTAAATATTTTCTTTATTCATTTCAATATACTATGATGTATAATATTCATGCATAATAGCAACAACTCAAAATAAAATTGTAAATTGTATCACTTTCTTGAAATGTCAAAATTGATTCGGTAACCAAAAATGTTAATGTAGCCGTTACAGGCGCTGACACTCAAAATGTGCACATCGCCTATAGCGACACGATATACCGCGCGATTTATCGTCATGTTTTTGAATGCAAATGCTACAGGTATGTGAGTCTGAATTACTTGTTTGCATACGTCCGCGACACGATAAAGAAATACCGAGTCGATAGAACGATATCGGGCTTACACACGACGCGATCAAAAATATTGTTTTTCATCGCGATACGAGTGGTATGACATTAATCAGAAATATAAGTTTGCTCAAAAATGATAGGCATAACAATATAATAGCTACTTTGAGTTATACAATGGTGCAATATGTATTATTTAACATGTCTCATCTTCATATAATTTCTCAAACACAATGTAGAAAGCTCATTTCAATAGCTCAGTTTTTACGCGTATAGTGACTTCTTGCAGAACACGCCTCCCATAACCGAATAGTGTTGCCAACTTCAGCAGAAAAGTACCTTCTGCTGAGTAAATAATGAAAAATGAAATAAGTCTCTTGCATTTCAGAAGAAACAAATCGTAAAAAGAGGTATTGGCTTTATCTTACATTACTCGTACAAGTGCGGTATAGTATGAAGTGAGCTTTCTGCACTGTTTTTGTAAAATTACTTGAAGATGAGACATGATAAACAATACTGCACCATTGACCAACTCAACTCAAACTAGCTACTTACTATGTCCTTATGTCTATACTTTCGATCAAACAAGCATAAACTTACATTGCTGATTAATGTCGTACCGATCTGAACAAATGCGACTTATCCAGAGGGTTTCATGTATAAGAGCGGTATCACTTTATCGTTCCAGTAGTTTTTATAGCGACTCGAGCGGGTGCAAACAAGTATTTCAAACACATATATACCGGAATTTGAAACGATATCGCGGTGATAAGTCGCGCACGATATTTTGTCATTGTCGCGTCGTTTGCAAACGTCCTTAAGATCGGCATGTCCGAGCCAACTTCACATTAGAAATACGAATAACATGAATGGATAACATCTGAACAGCAACACAACAAAGAATATCACGCTGAATTCGGCACCCTACACCGAAAGAAAAAAAGTTACAAATTAGAAGCAGATCATTATATTTGCGAATGTCAAAAAACAGTGTTCTTGGTAACTGGATCTATATTTCTTCAGTTTAATGTACTCGTATATTCTACCTAACCATAGATTAACAATTTTATTTGCATTGAAATTATATTGCTACATTTTTGAATAAATCAATTTATGAATATTTTTATGTTCGCATCTATAAATGCCATTTTCTATTTGAATCTAACAACTGTACAATTGTAATTACGAAGGTTGCTAAAAAAATTAAAAGTTCGCGTTTATTGTTATCAGGGTTTGTAACAGAATATGTCAAAACAAGTTTCGTAAAATAGATCAATAACTACCAGAAAATGCAATAGGTATCTTCGTTGTACAAAAACCATAAAACTTAGTAAGTTCTTATGCAAATTATCTAAAATTAGAACATAGGTTCGAGAATTTTTACATCGCATTTTAACGTAATATGTTAAAACTTATGGCTGTGTATGTGCAATTAGTATGCTTTAACTGTAAAATATTAAATTATCATGAATTTGATCACAGTCGAATATTACTGCATAACAAATAGTGATATCCAAGTCCCAACCGATTTCAAAAATTATTATTGTATATAAATGTTTATAAACAAATGTTAAATTAAAAATTTAATTATATTGCGATGTTATTAAGCGAACATTCAACCATTTCATGTGCGTCTTTATTCTATTGGATAATTAAATTTACGTATTTAATGAAGATCGTGCAATATTATTGCTTGAATACAAAGTTATATTGTAGCTTTCCAAACGTGTCTGAGAATCTTGATAGGTTTAGATTTGGTTTGAATAAATGCAAAACAAACAAAAAACATGTGGGTCAGTGATGAAAGGTTATATGACAAGATATTTTAGCGGTTCTCTTTTCCTTTGCTATATCTACTCTACTTTATCACTCACACTCCTGTTTTCAGTGTACTAGTAATACATGACGTCACACGCGTTTTTTCTTGCTTATTATAAATTTGTACCTATTAAAAATAAAAAATAGTGGTCTAGTATTTATTTTTACAAATCTATTAAAAGTAGGCTATCTAATGTTTGCTTTTGCGATTAAAATGTTATTTTATTTTTATTTTTGGCATATGTCAAAAAATTATTAGAAATAGAAATTTAAATGATAAAATAGTGTTTTTCACTAAATAAAATGTCACTTTTAACACATATCATAAATATTACAAAAAGAGATTACTGGATGTACCTATGTACAATTGATTTATTTTGAGATACAAATGTACGTGAATGTTACCAATACTCTAAGTTGTAATAACGTTTGTCGAATGTAATTATTTACTATAATGCCCACCGTGTGAATATTAATCAAGTGATATTGAACATTTAAGTGAAAATTATACTCCGCAATTTATGGTAAGTTCACAATTTTGGTTTGTGGTTTAAATGTATAAAACTTTGGAAAAAATAAATATTGCAAGTACAATTATATTTCTTAATTTAAAAAATGCCTACAAATATTACATGTTGCATGTCAGTAAATTATGTTAGATCCCTAGACCGAAAACGATCAGTAAGAGAATCACATGACAACAAAGGATTGTAGGTTAATAACAGATAAATTTCAGTCTTTCTAAGTTTAGATAAATTCACAACGCCACATGGCTTTTTGTTTTTCGCCTAAAAGATAATCTAATCGTGTAGAATAGTCACTTTTTGTAAACTTGTTAGTTATGTCTAATATCAATATTTTTACCTTCCGTCACCTTTAGGTAAGGAAGGTATTGTCTTTGGTCAAAAAATTCGGTGGTGAGTTTTTGATGAATGAGCACGTTTTAGGGTCCCTAGAATACGATTTTACTATTTTTACGATGATGTCTGTATGTGTGTGTGTATGTATGTGTGTGTGTGTGTGTGTGTGTGTGTGTCTGTGTGTGACAAAATTTTCTAATGCGATAACTCTAATACTACAATTCCAAAAATTATAATTCTTTCGTATTCCTCTTCGTTACAGCCATGTGAAGAGCTGATTAGATTTTGGTTATAATTGGTCAACCGGAAGTACCCTCATTTGAAGATTTTAATAGTTTTTCTTGAAAAAACGATGTTAAATATCATTTTTTCACATTTAATGTTATTATAAATATTAAAGAATTATTTATTCTCTATACAATTTGAATGCATTTTATACTTCATATTAAATGGACATAGAGTTAAAAAATTATAAAGACATTAAAATATCATGTATATTAGTCAGCTTTGCTATAACTCTGGAAACAGCTGCTACATTAAGAAAATAGAAAATTCTGATTGAAAGGTGTCAGTGTCAAGTGCAGTTGACAGTATGTTTATGTTATAATTTTACTGGAAATATAGGATCTTTTGTTAGAAACTTTCTGTTTGGAATTAGTTTAAAATACATACAACTGTCTTAAGGTAATGTACAAGAAATATAATCTTTTTCAAGGAACTTTTTGTATGAAATTTATACAAAATACATAGAACTGACGGAAGGTAATGTGCTGGCCACATCAGATTTTTTTTTAAATAATATACAACAGAAATACTTTTACTTTATATTAGTATATGTATTACAGAAGAGGTGAAATAAAGTAAACAGTATTGAATATAAAAATGGTACATATAATTGATTTATTAATATTTTTCATAATGTACATCCTATAAATTTGATCTGTCAGTTATTTATTTACTGAGTTCACTGAATATAATGCCACTAGGCTTAATAGAAACAATTATTGAAAACAAAGTTTTATCATGGAAATATGCAAGAAGTAATTAATATCAGGATCGAGTTCTATTTTTTTTTTTTACTATATATCTCTACTTATGTATTTTTGTCTCCTGAATTTCATTTATTTCTCCTTTTAATAACATGCTATTATTGTACAAATTCCCATTATTTTCTTTTTATAGTATCCGAAATTATCCCCGGAATGGCAAATAACACTCTCTTTAATCCACAGTCAAAATGAAAACCGCAATAATATTTTGTGGAACGTGATACGATATTAAAAACTGAAATTGAAATAATTTGTAGTCCATTAACAATACTGAATGTAGAGCCTGAGTACCTGTTTTTCAGTTCATCCAGTTTGCATTTAAAACTTTACGTTTTCGTGTTGTGGATTCCTGTTTAAATTTCATAATTGACGGATGCTAAAAACAAACAATTTGTACACAACATGCGCAGCATACAGTATGAAACATCATTTTGTAAAAAAATACATAGTTCACTCAGTATATCTCTCGATTTAAAAAACATTTTTATTCCGTAAATCTCTACACAATTCTTTGTATTAATTTTGTTAATTCTTGAACACAGCTACAAGACGCAGGGATCCCATAAGTTTTAATTGCAATTTCTATTTTCAATATTAATTTCACATGCTGTTAGTCTATGGCAGTCACAGTTAATCATTGACAAGCGTTGTATGTTGTATTTACTAGTTGAACATTTTTCTTACATTCAATAAATTTTCATAAATGTAATTAATTTAAGACTTTTGATCTCTTTTTATAAAGCTAGCATTGGAGTTTTTCTCTTTCAGTCACTTTTATAACCTGATATTTTTAATGGACTATGTATAACACATGCAAAAAAATTAAATTAGGATAATAGATTTTAAACCATTTGAAAACTTATTTTTATTTCATACATAGTTTATAAATATGGAATTTAAACCCATTATTGGTTGCTAACTAACCTACAGATTTATTCGTTCGTTTACAAGCATATGAATCAAAATTAAAACGAATATGTGACAACAAATTAATCCAAAATTTGGTAGGTAGGTCTATTGTATACATATATTTATAATGTGTGTATGATAAATCTAGTTGTACGATGATCAGTGACGTAACACCAAATCTTAGTAACGTATTAAACAAAACATGTGTGTTTAAATGTATGAATTTCATTTTCGAAAAAGGTTAGTTATGTAATATTTGAACGGATGAACAAAAATCATTAGGGAACGCAGGAAATATGAATTATTATCTTATAAATATTATCCAAATCTGTTCTTATACGAATTATGTAATTTATTACATTTGTTTTACTTCCGACTTGAGCAATGACGGACATGGCATACCTATTTCACTTACCCATTAGGGTAGCAGAGCTCATGCAGACGACAGTAGAAATTTTGTCATTTTTCTAAAATCGTGCGGAAACAACAAACTCAAAATACATGCAGGAAATATCCAATTGAAAAATACTTACAAATATAATATTTTTGTTTTATTTGTTTCCATGAAAGCAATTGTCATGACCGTTTAGAAATATCAAACATAGCTATCCTAAAAGCTGATGATATTATTTCAAAAATTTAGATTACAATTTGTATTTTTTCTTATTTTTATGGACGATTGCAGAAAAAAATCTTTCTTGCAAAATATGCAGCAAATATGATTCGGAAACTCCACGCAAATTTTTATATACATTTCATAATCACTAATTTCCCGCATTTTTACAAAATATCATTTAGGTTTTAGGTACGAGTACTATGTACTTGGGCATCTATACAAAAATGTTATGTTTTAATTATTTTTCGAACAAGTGCTGGAACTGGCTATTTCCTGCGCTTTTTTTTACTTTGAGACCTCCTATATTCCGCATATGATTGTAAAAAAATAACTGTTTTATTCCACGTCACAAATGACAAGATTTGTACATTACTATGAAAACAATACAAACATTAAACAAACCACCATACTTTTATTTGATAAATAAATATATTTCGGTATATTACCCATTTCTGGCTTTGCCAATCTGCTTTATACGCGCAGATATCTATAATGATGATGACATATTCGTACCGTGCGGGCGTTTAGAACGCGTCATCACACGGGCATTCATTTCTGATAGGGTAACTCAAATATTTTCTAATATTTTATATTTTTGTTGAATAGTAGAAAGAAATTGTCTGCACCGATTGTAAAATAACCATTTAATTATTCTACATGCGTACGTACAAATGTATATCGGGTGCAGGTAACAATCTTTTACGTCTCAAGTCGCAACTTGCACACCTCGTGCAATAAATATGAATTTTTGCATTTGTTACATTAAATAATTGACGTCTGTTTTGTTTCATCTTAGATTGCTACAGTTTCAAACAATGATTATTTGGCTAGCAATTATATAAATCCAAAAAATATGTTCATTTATTTGCGCTTATTTTGTTATAAAATATATACATTCATATAATTTACAAAAATATTGATATTAATTGTAATAATAGTCGACAATATCTATTATCTCTAGACCTAGACAATGAGCTTATGTAGGTATTATTGTTCCACGTGTGATTAGAGCTATTCGTAATGAAACTGATCTACATAGCATAGCAATTATGGTAGTCAATAGTGATATACTAGTAATTGAGTAAGTACTTACTGTAGGACTCCGAATGTATTCAAAATACTATCATTAATAGTGTATTATGATGTATCTGCATAACATGGATTATGTACTGGATCTACAAGTACCCAGATAATTTTAATTACTATATAGATTTCATACTATTATGACGATATTACATACATCAAAGTTAATTACGTCAACTCGAGATATTTAGCTAATAATGAGCCAAAAGACAGAGTATGATGTCAACGATAAATGAGGTATTTTGCCACGAGCTAATTAAATGCAGTATATAGAGTATAATTTGATTCAATGAACTATTTGGTAGCAAAGTGTCCGCTACATTCGCAAAAAATAGACAACTATTATGTTTTGTTCAGATATAAATAACTTAAATTTCTGATAAAAAATACCTACCTAAAGTTACATATTATAGTTTTGTTATGAATACGGAATATTTTATTCAAAATATCAGTAGGTAATAATAAAACATTTTTCCAGGAAGCAAATTATAAGCAAAATTAATTTTCATATTCTTTTGTGAGTTTGATATTTGTAATATAGAATTGTTTTGCTACCGACGCCGATTGCATTAAAAAAACTAAATGATAGCCGGGGCCGGTTGAGTTTTGGTATTGTACGTTAGGTTGGATTATTAGGTTAGAGAAATGACAAAGTCCAAACTTTAAACTTGTAATTTATTTAATTTCGATTTTTAATTACATACATACATACATACATAAAATCACGCATTTCCCAGGGTGTAAACGAAACTAAGAACAACTTACAACACAAAGTTATATTTTCTTAAATGGGATGGCATAGACCCATTCCATAGAGTATTTTTTTCTGAATTCAACCATGTAATCATTTTATATCCTAACATAATAAAAATATTAAGAAATATTTAATTAAATTTAAAATATTTTTTATAGCTACTTTTCAGTAGGCTATGTATGAAAAACAATTATGCTTAAAGTAAAACAAATATTTGTTACTTACTTTATAAATAGTGTTCCACCCGCAACAATGGAAATTATTATGCACTAAATAATTCAAATTGACAAATATCTTAATACAAAATTACTTACAATTTATTTTTTTGATCATATTTATTGTAACGAATCATATTATGAGCATAATTCTATCTAGATTTCGGCACAGAAAGATGGAGGTTAATAGTAAGCAAATAATATTTGACGATTGAAAAAAAAATGGATGTATATTCTATGGCGAATTTATCCAAAAACTTGGTAATAAACTTATTAATTATTATATATTTTGTTGACTGTTGTATTCATTAATATAATAGATGATACGTATTTTTGTTACTATTATTTACCTATCGTATATTTTTTAAAAAAACATTTAATTTCATGCTGGAAATATGTTTGTTCTCATTAACAAAAAATTATAATCTTCATAGTGTAAAAGTACTTTAGAGAGTACATTTTAATATCATAATTCTCCTCTTATGGCTATTCTCATACAAGGGTTTTAGAGAGAAAATCTCATATTTAAGAACGTTATTTTTTACGACAAAAAATAATATCCGTTAAATTTGCCAAACAAGCGTATCTTCAGTAATAAATATTAAAAATTGTCTTTGTTCGCGGCATCTAGCGGAAAACGGCAACACTTCTGCAACCGGAACTTGATTTCGATTACGATAACTATCATAAATTAACTGGCGCTGCGTAAAAAAATATATCCGAACATATTTGGTTTATGAGAGAGAGGAGGTTTCATAAACAAAATTCGGGATTTCCTAGCCCTCCAGATATGAGAATTTATTTATTTATCGCTTGAGATGCGCCTGCTCAGCCGTGACATGCTACCAGCAACGCTTACATGGCGAACGGGCTGCTGGTTGTAGAGATGAGTAAGAAATTCATATTCTACTTCTCTTTTTATGAAATTCAGTTAAACTGATAACGTGGATATAAATTTTAGATAGCTATCAAGACATATTTCACATATTTCAGCAAATTAGTTATTTATTTATATAACTTAATTTCTAATCATACGTCATATTACTAAAATGAAAATCTTGAAAATTTTTAAAACAGTTTATGAAAACGTAAAACATTACGAAAATTTATTAAATATAAATTTATTACCTACGTATATTTTCAAAAATCCTGAAACAAGTGCGTGAAGCTGATCTGAGATTAGAGTGTGCGACGCGAGCCATAGGAATACGAATGGCGCAATCACAGTCGGTAAAAAATCTGATGTGGACACCACACGACTTCCTTGTACGCAAGACCAATATGAAGATGAAGTATAGACTCAATTATAAAATTGCACGTATTTGACGTAATTTGACATTAACATCTATTTTTTATTTTTTTTGTTATTTTTTGTCCTAATCCATAGCAAGCTTCATTACAAAAACCAAAAAGTATATAAGTTTTAAATTTACATATCTCGCTTATACAAAGGGCTAATTTAATAATACTTGATGTGCTAGACGCAGAATTTAATTCTCTAAAACTCTTATTTGAAGCATTTATTTCTAAAATCAAAATGAAACCATTTTATTCAAGAAAAACTGTTAACAACTTCAGGTAATATATCACTTCCGGTTAGCCTGTTTTAACCAAATTCTGCTATGTTATTTCAATTGATATAAAAGTCTTATATACTAAATTTGAAAAGTTTTGGATTATATTTTAATATAGTTTTTCATTAAAATCTATTATAGGCTTCAAATAAAGTACCTTTTCTGGAAATTATGTAATGACCAAAAAGGGAGGTGCACAACTAGATGTTATAGAAGTCCTAAATACAAAATTTAAACTTTCTATGGCTTACCGTTTTTGAGTTATGCGAGATACGTACGTACGTACGTACAGACGTCACGACGAAATTAGTTAGAATGGATTCAGGGATGGCCAAAATGGATATTTCTGTTGAAATCTGGAAACCGAAATTTTTCGCGAATACAATACTTCCTTTACTTTGTACAAGGAAGTAAAAAACCTTCATGTATTTACAATTATTATCATTTATTTATTTCGAAAATATTTTGCCTGCATTGAGAAAAAGACCTCTTATGGGCGTAGTATACAAAATAAACTCCAAAAGAAATCCATTGCAATTTGTACATCTCTATTAAAAGTCAGACTTCACGTACCGACTGCGGATTTCTTGACGCCAAAATTTTTGAATTTAAAATCTTTGGTGACAGTGTAATCTCAATTTAAAGACTTGTTGCAAGTACATGTAGTATGTGCTATTTCAAAAAATGAACATTAGCTATTCGACGTTCATTTTTTGAAATAATCGCATACTACTTAGATGTATTTTTACCGTGAATACAGTTTTACTCAATTACCAAACAGATAAAATGGGAAATACTAGCACCCAAGAATTCACAACTTTATGGTCTCAAATTCTATGAATACAGCACCCCATAAAATTTTAAGGGACAGGTAATATAAGAAAAACGTCTTATTTTTGTGTTCACTTGTATAGGTATATTTGTTGACAGGTTCGTACAACTTTTAATTTTTTTTTGGTTAAAAACACATAACGTGAAAACATACAGCTATTCTCCGTAATATGTTTATTTATATTCAAATAAATTATATTTTACATTTGACACCAAATCTTTTATGAATATTTATACTGGATGAAATTTCTTATGAATATGTATTTATTCGTTTTAATTATACACAGATATTATTCTCCAAATAAACATTAAAGTTAATTATATACAAAGTCAAACGAAAATATTTTAAAAAACAATTTAAAATGTTTAATAAAAAATCTTTTTTGCAAAGCATAATTATGTTTTTTCGAACATTTAAAAAGTCAAAGGGCCAGTTGCATAAAACGTTGTTAGATGATCATGTACTTAACTACACATTGTATCCATGGAAACGTATCAAAAATAATATAAAGTTAATAACGTGATTAAAGTTAACATTGTTTTATGCAACTGGGCCAAAGTTAATTATTACGAAAATACATTTCTCTATGTTTAAAGTAAACATATGAAAAAGAATATAATTTATATTAAATATTTTTATACATTTTATAGCGTAAATGTAATTATATTTACAATAAAATACATTTGTATACTTTTATACATCGTAATATTTATAGTCGAATATATTCTTTCTTAGTTTAATAACCGACCGAAAAGTCATTTTATTTACATTAATAGGTATGTGTTTATTGTGGTGTATACAAAATATTAAGTAATAACGGGCTGCATTGTAATTTTGATTGTCAAACATTATGGACTAGAATAGAATCAATAGTAAATGGATTTTTTATGGATAAATACTGCAGCATAAATTACACATACATGAGCTAGCGTATGTGGCATCCCGTATCTTTCATTTATATCTAAATGGAAATATGTATCTATAGTCGTTACATACATTTTTAACTAGTGAAATATATCATTACAGGACTGTACTCACTAGAATACCAAATACTATCTACTTGTGTGAATGAATGCTTAAAATATGAAATAAAATATAAAATAAACGTAGTACTATGGACTATTTGATGCACAACGATCACCATAAACTATTGGCATGGAAATTTAACTAATAATTTTGAAACATTTTACGGGTAATAAATATAGTGATGTCTGCAGCGAATTGAGATATGAGAAAGTTAGTCTTCAATGATAATGGTTGAGTTGATTGTGGTAATTGACTAATTGAGATATCTAATACAACGTTTATCGGAAAGAGTATTATAATTAGCAGAGAGATATATACGAGTGTTAGTTATAATAATTTGAAATTAGTAAAATATAGTTATTTGCAAAAAAATCTATATTTATTGTTTATATGTAGTAATAACAGAAACACAAACAGTGATATAGGTTTACGATTACCTCACAGTATCTACATACTTATTTCGTTAACCGAGTATAAAACGATGGTACATATACACATCCGAGTACCTTTAGATCGGCTTAAGAATTTTCATAAAAGTTTACCGTTTTACATTAATATACGGAAAACATATATGGTCACTCTTTGAATTTAATTAAAATGACTTCAATTCAATTTATAATATCTACATGTAGGTACATTGCAAGATTAATTAATACTATACCCTAAAAAACTGTAAGCAATAGTTTCTTGATATAAACAGAAAACAGAAACAGAAATTATTGCCCCAAATACAAAAATGACTACTTCCTACTTCATCTTAAATATTTCAGATAATTTGTGTAACTACTTAGCTCCATCGTCGCGTTCTGTTACAGCGATTCAGATGTGTTATACTTATATAATAAGGATCTAATCCGGTTATAATTAAACTTTTTGTATTGCAATGGACCTTTCCAATTTAACGGCTATCTCTTTCTACCGCTGCAAATAGTAAGAAAATGGCGCGAACAACTGCCAGTTGGGCTGTCAAACGAAACCTCAAAAATATTGCAGTCATTAAAATACCTGTATTCTCAGTGAAAATTTGCATCGTTAGACATTTTACTTTCAATAAAAGCTTTTGTAACTTATTTCGATAAGATTTTCTAAAGTTATCCGAGATATTCTCACATTTTACGTCTAAATGTTTTAGAATCAAACGTCATAGATGTCAGTTGTTCTTACTATGCGCAGATTCCCATTGCGCATATCTTCTATCTCTTTAAATTGGAAAGGTCCATTGGACGTAGTTATGCAAAAAGGAATCATTCCACAATGAAGCCCAAAATGAGTTTGGGTCGAATTTAGGTTGCTAAATACCCATTTTATATCGTGCAAAATAGAACTTCTTTTATTGGGTAATAGAAAAATCGTACTGAACTGAACCAAAACACAAACTTAAAGTAAATATATGTATATAGTTTTACAAAACAGAACCAGAATGCTTGGATTTTTTTTGCAAATTTAGGAATTAATAGTATGAATGATGATTCCTTTTAGTATCCAGTGTTCTAATGACACTGTATGCAAGTAATTTGTTTTAACATTTACCAATTTGCATGGTTCGGTATACATTTTGGTTTAGAACAGTAAACGTGTAATTGTGGTTTTTCTCTTATATTAATAATAGCTACTTTTATATTTTTTTGATCTCTGGTTAATTCCATATTTTCACTCACAACGATATTTTAAAAAATTGATTAACTAAGTTCTAACTAACTCAACTTTTACTACAATAAAAAAACTGCAATTTTTCTTTCCACGACATATCAGAACCGAAACTAAACGATATATAAAATCTATTTTATACCTTATTCCAAATGATTGTCTTTCGTTTTACATGAACTGTTTGCTGATAAGGACGAAGTAGATGATATTGACGGTGCTAGAATGGATTTTTCTATTGAAGATGAATAATATGTTTCAAAAACTTTGATTTCCAAATTATTTAATTTTATTTGTTTATGAATAATGGTCATTTCTTTACAGAAAATAATTAATTTTTGAAATAAAGTATATTGAAACCAAGTTTACTTTTGTTTTTGTGCTTCAAAATGGAAACAAGCCACATTTTAATTTGAACAAAAGCCGTGATTTTTCCTGTTTGCATAACTTCGTTCAATTACCATTATACATGTAACTTACGCATGTAATTCCTTTTCAACAATTGGTCCAACAATAAAATAACTCGCTTACCTGAAACAAAATGAAATATTTGTTACATTTTTACATAAATACCAGTGAATTAACACTTGATTAATAATAATCAAGCATAAATATAACGAATAAAACATGAATTTATAATAAGCTAATAGCATGATTACTAAAGTAGATTACATATTATAGCAAATGTCATATTATTAATTCATCAGGTACATAAACTGTAAACTAATGAATTAATTTTGCATTAATAAAAAACATTATTGCAATGTTTACTTAAATAAAACCGAATATTCTTAGTAAATAAATTGTGTAAGTTAAAAATTCTTATATTTTACTGATGATTGAATTTCTTAAATATTCATAAATTTGTCCAAATTTATTTTCATCTTAATAATGTTGTAAATGAACATTGAACATGAGCAAAAATGACAAATAGCTTCTGAAAATTGAAATAATAAAGGAATGCCTCGCGGAATGCCGCCTTGGTGGTTAAGCTTGTTGAGCGCTTGAAGCGATCTTCACCGCTCGAACCTTGGGATCGTAGGTTGGATTCCCACCATGGGCTTGGATGTTTGTGTGTGTCCCTTTCATCATCTCATCCCCATCCCTGGGTTATGAAGAATGACATGGAAACGAAATTATACGGCAAAAATGATTCACCTCCATTATCAATTGTAATAAGTGTATGTAAACGCTTAAAGAATGTATTTATTGATTATTATTTATTATTGAATAATAAAAGAAAAAAGATTCTTAGAAATGCAAATCCTTGCGCTAACCATAAGCGGTAAATAAAAGCGTGTTATTACAAGTTACGTCACGTTTAACATAAGTATGTTCACCATACGAGCCAGAGTCTTTCACCCAATATCGATTTAAATACCAAGTTTAATTTTTTATTATAAGCTAGTGTAAGTGGCAGCCAGCAGCGAAGCCATTTCTTGATTCAGGGGCTCTGAGTTAGTAAAGACAAATAATAATTTTTAATATGACATTAATCAATCAAAAAATATAATTTCTAAAATGAGAATCAGCATTGATTTAATTAATTCTTTGTACGCAACAAGTAAAAAAAAGTTATTAATGTAAAAACCAAATACGAGTTTGTGTTATACCTCGGAAATTAAATGCTATAAAATTAATTTTGCAAACCGCTAAATAAAGAAGAAATATATCTAACATCATTTACTGAGTTTACATGCAGTTTTGAAACCGTTTTTAAAACGTTTTTAGTTTTGAAAACGCCATGTATACAGTGTCAAAACGGTATTGAATTATCTCAAACCAAAACTAAAATTCATGGGTTGGACTTCAAAACTAGTTTCAAAACTACTCATGTAAACACTTAAAATTCAGTTTCGATACTGCGCATGCGTACAGAGCATAACGTTTCTATCGCTTTGTGTTACTAACCTTCAAATATACTGACAGTTGTGTAGTTTTAGTGCGTAGTGGTTTGATGTATAAAAAATAATTGGAATAATAGCAAAACGAAGTATTTGGAGTGAAGAGGCTCTGTCACTTACATCAGCTAAATGCGCATGCGCCGAAACTGATTTCAAATCAATTTTTAAACTTGTTTTGAAAATTGCATCTAAACAGTTTTGCATAATTTTGACTGGAAACTGAAACCATTTTCAAAACTGCATGTAAACGTAGTAATTATTTGAAACATTTATTTTCTTTATTACTGAGACACTGAAACTATATGAAATTTTAGAAAATGTCTATAATTAGTTTTTCGTCATTATCAAGTAGTAGTGAATGAGAATTACAGGGAACATAAAAGCACATCTCAGATGGCCTTCCAAAGGCGCATAAAAGGCACTGGTTGGAACTTTTTATTGTTTTCGAAATCCCAATGCTGGTTGTTGAAATTGGGACACATTGTATAGATACACATATCTTATATTTTAATTACGTAACTTAATTTTGTACAATGGTTTTAATTACAGCAATGTAATAAATGCTCATTATTTGTAATTTGTTTGATAGTGCCTTTAAATAAATTTGCGTTGGAAGTATACCCATCAGCATATACAAACACAACAGTAAAAGCAACCGCTGTTATCTAAAACTTCACAACAGTTGTAACCTCCTGCAATAAATTTCTCCCGTATAGTGCGACAATTTTCGTCATTTTAGGTGAATGCACCCCTGTGTGTTATCACCCTCGCTACGAAACATACCGAGGCTTCCAAATCCATACGGCCCTTTGAAACGAAGTATTTTTATTTGTTTGGCATCGAAACATAAAATATTGGTTCTTCTATTGATGCTGATATGAGCCCTCTTCGTAAATAAAATATTTATTTTCCTAAGTTCTGCATTTTATGCTAAATTTAACTTCGGCTCGTCTATATCTCGTATACATTCCAGAAAGAAGTGTATTGATGTTTTTGTTTCCAGCAATCGATCAAATTTTTTCAAGTTTTTATGAAGTGATAACAGCAAAAAAGCACTAATATTTACATCATATACTCACTACAATATTGAAAGTATAATACAATGTGTATTAGTTTTTCATATTTTGTATTTTAATTAACTAATAATATAATAAATTTGAATAATAATAGATTGCGTGACAAAGTGCATTATGAGATCGGTTATAGTTCAAATTTCAGACGACCCGGGTTCGATATTATCTGAGATCAAATAAATATTACTGAATACAGGCTAATTAAAAAAGTAAGTACAAATGACTATTTTTCATTATTATTAATTTTAGATCTATGGCTGAAATTTCGAAAACGACATTATCATTGATTTTTTAAATGACATGATATGTACGACTGTACGAGCACATTTTCTGAAAATAAGCTACTTAGTTTTGCAAAATTATAAAACTTTGACATTTGTACCTTTTTTGTTTCGGCTGGAAAGTTAATTTAAATTACATTCAGAAGTACCTATACGTATGCATAAAATCAACGATGATATCGCTTTCGGTGAATCCGGAACTAGAAGTCAAGACCTTTTCACACCAAAAAGTGGCATTTAACACCTCCAACTATGTAATTCAAACTATAGGTCTAAAGTTAATAATGTATGTTTCCAATGTTCAAATAGCACTTGGTAAGCGCCCTTAGATAAATATTTCGTCAATATCGAAATCTATGAATAAAAGTAGACTAGCACACCCAGAAATGTATTTTTTCTACTCCCACATGAACACCTTATCGTTTCTTTATAATCTGCAGAATGGATATGTAGGCAGTACTAGTTAAACGAATAGAAATAATTTCATATCGATTCTGGGATGGATATGAAATCCACGAATCACAAAACACGTAAGTCGCATAACCCAAGCAACTGCGTCTATTCATTTATTACAAGATTAAGAAAAAGAACGTTACAAATGTTGACATTTGCAATGTTGTCTTTTAGATGGAAATATTTTCAGTATAAAAGAGATTTTAATAATTTACCAACATTAAGGGCCGGTATTTCCAAGTTCGATTAAATATTTTTATTCCTAGAATAAATTTTATTCTCGGGTTAAATATAAAATTCTGTATTTTCAAACACATGTTGTTTATTCCTGGGGTAAATACGTAATCTCGCGAATAAATTTAATCGTTCGATCGGGCAGAGTATAAATATTTATTCCGTGGTTAATTTTACATTTATCATATTTTTATAAATATGGACAGTAAGTTAAAGATATATTGACAATAATGGCGAAGAAATAATTAATTACATTCTGCGATCCTATAAGGTACGTGATCAGATAATTTAAATTTTAAAAAATCATTATTTTTTGACATCTGTGACACATGACATTTTGAATTTTTATATTGATTATTTTTTGACATTTCTTAAAACCACTGAAATGTTTCAATTTTTGTCACGTGTCTGCGTTTTAACCAATCTTGTCATTATTATACTAAGAATAAAGCTCTAAAGATTATAAATAAATAAAATAAATAAATATATCATCACGGCATATTACCCATTGCTGGGTGTGCCTATCTGCTTCATATGCAGCTATTGGTAATGATGATGACATATTTGATTATTCCCGGGAATAATCTCTATAGCTTTTGTTTTTGTTGACAAATGTCAGATCAATACATAAAGTAAAATGAGCGAAAAAGACCGATTTTGTGCCGTTTCTGTTCACGATATAAACTAAATAATTATAGAAACCACTTCTAGAAATACTATAATTAGTAATTTTGTTTTCTGATTATATTATTTTGCCTTGTCAATGTTGTGTTCTAGTTGTCAAAATTGTTTTATCAACTGGGTCATGTGAATGAATGAAGCTAGTTAACTAATAGTTAGCTACGATAGTAGATGGCGCTACAATAACATGACAGTATGATTTCGTTGTTTGAAACAAATTTCTGGATCAAAAAATAATCTAATTAAATATAATTCGAGAGTTCAATAAATTACTCTCTTGTATTATTATTGAAATTTTTTATTATATACAATTATTTTATAATTATATTTTTATTTTGTATTATAAAAAGACTGATTACGCCGGAATGCTAATATTTTAAACTCATCAGGAAGATTTTCTTATAGACCTGCTTATTCTGCTACCACCAAGCTATACCATACCACTTGCTTGTTGCCTTTGTTCAATCCTTATAATTATTGAAAAGACTTCATGGACATTCAAAAGAACTACCTGAAAAGCGCAGGAATAAATGAAAATAATTTGTAGGGTAAATAGACATTCACTCCATTCGAACTCCACAGGTGAGTCTGGGAAGACGCCCGCCCCCCCTTTAACTTTTTCATTATAAGTAATAGAAAACAAAGGCTCATATAAAAGTTTTATTTTACATATTACTATTTGATGGCAGATGTAGATATTTTTTATAAAATCAGGTTTACAAGATGAGACTATCAACTTTTATTTTTCAAATGGCAACCTATAATTATTTTAATAAATTAGAAACCGCCATTTTTTCCTCTTTTCAACGATGTATTATTTTTTATTAATGTATTTGAAAAATTTCGAGAAAAATTAGATAATTTAGAAATATTAAAAATAATTTTTTAACAAATATTATAGGTGGCTAAGTGAAAATAAACAAAACGTAACAGTAAAACAAAACAAACAAACAACAAATTTAGTAACAAAAACTTAAAACAAATGTTCAAAATTAGGACCATGTTCTGTAATACAAAAATTTAAGCATTGAACGTGATGTGTTCGAACATCTGCCAACATTTCGTTTTGGTTTTTCAACTAAACCTGTTTCTCGAAATTGGGTAAAAATCCTTCTCAGTGTTCTTAAACTCAGTTGCCGACGTCTAGGAAACCGCTCCCGGTAAATTCTTTCTTCTCTTCTTTTGATTCCAGTCGATTCACCAATTATTAGAATCATATCAATTAATTCGTTCTTCGTAAACATTTCAAAATGTGTTTAATTAATTAATTAATTAATTAATTTAATTGTTTTACATTGTTACGTTTTGTTTATTTTCACATAGCCACCTATAATATTTGTTTAAAAATTATTTCTAATATTTCTAAATTATCTCATTTTTCTCGAAATTTTTCAAATACATTAATAAAAAATAATACATCGGTTGAAAAGAGAAAAAAATGGCGGTTTCTATTATATTAAAATAATTATAGGTTGCCATTTGAAAAATAAAAGTTGATAGTCGTATCTTGTAAACCTGACTATAAAAAATATCTACATCTGCCATCAAATAGTATATGTAAAATAAAACTTTTATATTAGCCATTTTTATTCTATTACTTATAATAAAAAAGTTAAAGCGGGGGGGGCGTCTTCCCAAACTCACCCTGTATACGTACATAGGTACCTTATGCTTATATTGTATACTAGTCTATTATACGAGTCAGTATTGTATGGTTTGCACACGAAATTAGTACATAAATTTAAATAATTGGAATAACATAGAATTTTTTACATATCTGAAAATACTATGCACTTGATGCTACATCAAATTCAGCTTTTATTACGCAGTCCAGAAAAGTAGGTAATTTATTTGTTGTCAATTAAGTAATAAGTCCAGGAGGATAAAAATAATGCACATGCTAATTTAAAATTATTTCCGTAGAAATCAATACTACCACGAGCACCAATGCTCCAATTATTAATAAAAGAATAGCACTGCGATTCTATGCAACAAACGATTAAAATTGGAGACTAGCAGGAATACATAAAACTACGACAATTTGAAAATTTGTTCAATATTCTTCCAAATTACATTGTTATCATTAATTCCTACACCATCGGTTTTTTTATTCTCCACTATACGTTTAAAATCAAGATATACCTATATATAAAAAATATATCATCACGGTATACTACCCATTTCCAGGCGTGCCAATCTGATTGATACGCAGATATCGGTAATGACGATGATATATACGTACCGTGCGGGCGTTTACTAGGCGTTACCTCACGGGTTCTCATGGCTGACATGGAGAATGCCCCACAAGAACTATTTCAATTAATATTTTCACTTCAATGCGAAATGAAATTAGAATTCCATCTCTATTTTACTTCCCTTCTACATATTACATTCTTTAACCGCAACCAAATTATAAATTGTTCAATCTGTCAGTTTTCCAATTTTTTATTAGAATGACAGTGACAATTACGTTATGTAATAGCCACATAACATTTTAACTTTGGAATAACAATCCGTGAAACACAAACATTTGGAAATACAAATTTTAACTTATGAAGAAATTTGTTCTAAGAGTAAATTTATTTTATTTATTATTCCAGAATTTATCCGGAGTTGGAAATAATTGATTAATACAGTTGTAAGTATTCAAAAAGAATGTATAAACAACTGAGAACCAGAACGGTATGAAATGTCACATCACATTTGACAAGTCAATGTTATCCTTTTTAGAATTGGCAATAATTTCAGAATATAGAAAAAGAGTGTGAAAGATTAAATAATATTTAAATGAAGTGTAATCATAGCTAAATAAATTAGAAAAATTGTATATAGTATGTAAAAACATTGTATATAAAATAAAACATAGTTTTTATAACAAAGGCCATTAAGAAAACCTAGGAAAACAAGTACATAAAATGACATTGAAATAATGTTCAATAAAATTCTACTGTTCGTCATTTCCTTCTTGTCGTTAGTCGTAGAAAAGGTATGCTGTACAACTCGAGTGTAATGTCCATATCGCCTCTAGATAAATGGACACTTCGCCTACGGCGTAGTGCCCAAACTTCATTCTCATCTAATATGAACATCATATCAACTCTTGTTGTACAAACTACTATATTAAAAGGTTGAAAAATATCTTTCATCTTTTATTCAGTACATTAATTAGAATTCAATGTATTAAACTACATCAACCGGTATTATTTTTATGTAGTTACAGTAACTTTTATCGTAATTTCGTTATTAAAATGAAGTTATAACTTACCATATGTAATATGTGTACATACATGTACCATATGCTTTAATATTTTCAATATATTCTCCGTGTAAAATTTATGTGCATGGCTTGCTCTATGCAGAGTAACTTAAACGAGGGAAAGTAGGAGAAAATACAAAACATAGCCTATAAAATATCGTGAAATAAATAGCCAACATGACTTCATTTATAGCACATTTAAATTTTATATATTCCAGTAAAACGATTATATAGATCGAAGTTTTATGAGGATTTTTATAGCAGGGCAAAATTGCCAATAACTAAAAGCGATAACATTTGTTCTAAAAGATGGTTGTTGTTTTGTTTTTTTATGATTTCTCGCCAATGAAATCGCTGCTGTTTCGTATTTGTCCTTTTAACGGCCCCAAGCTGAAGCGATGTTTCACTCAACTTTCAGCGCTTAAGTACCGGTGAGAATGAAAATTTTTCTTATTCTTGTGAAACAGAGGATAGAAACGATATCATTACAATGCCACTTTAATTTTCTAAAAGTATAATTCTTACAGTGTATAACGTTACAAACTCTATATATCATATAATAACATGTGATCTATGAACTACTAGTATAACTTTATCGTTGAATTATATAAGAATACAGTATCAGCAAGATAATTGAATTATTCCAATACAGCGAACTTTTTCTATATTCTTTCTCAATGCTTTTATCATCCAATACGAAATACTTATATTTTTTTTCTAATGAATTACCTACTTATTACTTCTCAAAAGTACAGTGGTAGACAGAAAAAAATAGGACAAGTCGAAAAATCAAGTAAACTCTCTTCTATAAGATTTAGTTGCTTGAATTTGGCTTTACAATTATGACATTTGTCACTTTGATTTGTCAAAAAATAAACTGTCGAATCGAAGAAAAAAAATGCTTCGAATTAGCGATATTGTGCAGTGGTCGGTAATTGTTAGAGAGGAAAAAGGAATGCCAATCAGACAAATTCAAATTACCCAGTACTATAATATTAATAAAAATTCTGTCATTAACATAAAGATCAGTTTACAGTAGAAAAAACACTGTTCAATTTTTTTGTACAGTGATGGACAGAAAAAAATAGAACAGTGTTTTTTCTACTGTAAACTGATCTTTATGTTAATGACAGAATTATATATATATATATATATATATATATATATATATATATATATATATATATATATATTATATTGAGACTTAAACATCTTTATCATACGAGTACTAAATTTTTTTATGAATTTAGACTGTAATTTTTTATTAAAGGCAAGTTTTATTTGGTTACAAGTTGGTAAGAAGTATTTGCAAGTTTCAAACATGGGCTGCCAGTTTTTTTTTTAAATATGCACTATGCATTGTGTACGGTTTTTTTATATGCTGTGCGATGATAAATTGTGTATTGAAAGAGAAGTGTCATAATGGCCTTTATTAAATATTAAAATTTCAAGGTTTCTTCAAATCACATTCTGAATTCTAATTACGTAGATTAATGAATAAATGAACTACATATCTGCATTTTAACTGATATTATATTTTGTAGTGAAAAATTAGAGCCGTTTTTCATACTAATTACAGATTAATTAATTATTGTCAAACAACTATAACTAGTCTGTAATTGAATTCTAGAAATGAACTTCTTTTATGAAATTATTTGTGTTCCGATTTCCGATGACTGCAATTAATGAAGTTATAATTGAGAGAAATGCCAATATCGTCTTTTACAAGCTATTAGCGCATGGAAAATTGTGATATTCTTTAGTTTATCGAATTACAGCCCTTTTATCCGTTTTAAAATAATTATAAGATCCAGCAGCGCTCACTTGCAGTTCTTTGGCAGCAGTTACTCAATTAGCGAGCATTGAACAGAACGACGGCACAAATGAAAACTGAATTCACTGCTGAAAATATCTCTCCAGGTAGAATTGCACGAATGACAAGGTTCATTCGGACATACTGAGCCTGGGAGTTCAAAACTATTACATAAATAAATAAACAAAAATTATTTTTTTGTTGAAAAAGTTCAGAAAACAACATAAAATACAGCTAATCAGTAGTCGTATTCCAATAAAAAATCAATATTTTCGAGTCGAAAACTGACAGCTTTTGTACCACTAAATTATAATTAAATATTATTATTGAAAATTAGAATTATAAAAAAGCAAACTAATGCATTGTAAAATGAATAAATATAGGATGTATAAATGAATAAACAATTAGGATAGGTGTATTTCGAACAAACTGAATTTAATAATGAACGTGACGTGACCAGTTTTTGCATAATGTATTTTTATTCTAAATATAAGCAAATATTGAGTCCCTATATTTCGGCAATGACGATACTTCTGTACCGTTGGGGGGCGTTTACCAGATGTCACCCCACAAGCTCGTGGAGAGAGCACCACAGCATTAATATTAGCAAATTTTCAAACAAAAAATAAAATAAAATAAACATCAATTGAATGCTGGGAAACGGCATTAAAAACATTTGACATTTTTGTGCCAAAGTAAATATAAACACGAGAATAAAAGAAAATCCCAAAGTGAAAAGTAGTTGACATTGTAAAAAAACCAGTGCCGGTGCATAAGAGTTAGAAAAATGGTACATTACTGACGAGGAGCCATATTGAAATACAAGGCACTTCTTGCCGTGTATTTTACGGCACCGAGTCAAGTACAAACATTTTATTGACAAGTCATGCATTAATTTTTTTTAACCCTTTGATTATAATAAAAATTTATTTTAAATTTCATAATTATATCTGATTTTCTATTTAGTAGCGCGTTTCTCTCGTTTCTAAAGTGACAGAAAAAAATTACTAAATAAACGAAAACCATATCAGTTTTGCATTTTTCTGTGTGAGCGGTTCTGTTTATTTGCAATGTCTTGGGAAGCAAATGATTGCGACGAAGTTCTTTTAGACATTCTGGGATTAACATATCCAATGTTTAAATGTTTTCGTGACTAATTAGTCAAGAAAATGCAACTTGGCATATTTTTGGTGCGAAAATTGTACTTTTCGCTTCGGTTTCAGAAAAAATAATTATTAAGAAAGGTTATTATTATTGAATCAAGACACCTTTATTCGAGCTGGTGTATGGTGGACTTATTTATACGCTAGTTTATACCATATTTTAATGTAGATATTTTGATTTACAATATTGATTTTGGGTCTGGTTTTTAATGGATTTTAGTTTTCCAAATTTAGCTAATCAGAAGGTATCACGTGATAGTTTTGAAGTTTGAATGTTGGTTTGAAATTTCTTTAAAGTGCAGTGTGCAGTGAATTTGTTTTGGTACAAAATGGATTTAATATGTACCGATACAGAATAAGACTCACACAATCTGTTATTTGTAAGTAGATGCAAGCCACATCCATCAACGTGCCGTCAAATTGCTGCTCAAGTACACCACCGGAGCTGCCATAAATGATTTTTGTGATTGGTTGTATTTGGAATTTAGAATAAATAAATTGGTTTTTATATTCCATCTTTAAATTTTAAATTTCTAAATTTGTAAATCGTTTATAAACCACCGTACAAATTTTATGTGTTTATTTTACAATCTAAATCATAAATTGAAAATTCGTGAATTAAATCTACTTGTCATTAACCAGCCCTTAGCTGTCAGTCAATTCGATTTGTTGATATTTTTGTTATTGATTAAATATATTAATGTTAATATTGAAGTCGTGTAAAAATAATACAATACAGATCTCCTAAACGAAGTGTTTTCCTCGTTGTACTCGTAATGTAGCCCAGGGCTTCGCCTCGTGTTACAATTTCCTTCCTCGACAAAAAAATCATTTACTCTCCGCCTTGATATATAATATGATATTTTAACGAACTCTGTAAGAATTTGTTCCACTACAATATAATTAAGTTTTCCCTATCAATTTGTTTTAAATATCAAGTCGAATAATCAAAAATTATCTACTTCGGTGCTATAGTTAACGGCTAATTAGTTTTCGTGTTTTTATTTTAGGAAGTTTTTCAAGTATTTGTCAATATCAAATTTATTTGTATAATAAGATAAAATTGAATTAGGATTACTAAAATTTCAAATTCACTTTGTATAATATTCATTCAGAACTGGCGTAGTCAATTTGACCTCCCTTATATTCGTTGAAAGTTAAACAGCGTCCTTTTTGTTAGCATCTCGGAAGCATTTGCCTTTCAAGAAAATAAACTCTCCATCTCTTTTGTTGTTGAACAAGACATTTACCGTTCTTAATTCAGAGCGAGTTGTCAGTCAGCTTCCTTTCTGCCATAATGCACACTTCAACCCTCTTTCCGCACCCCGCCTACCCTAGTGATTAACAGATAACTCCCTACATTGTCTGTGATGTAACGCTGTAATCTTGTAATCTTTGTTGTCGCTCGGCACAGGAAATATGTTTGCAGTCTTCAGAGAAAGAATGCGCCAATTTTCAAGCAATTATGCCCGTGAAGTGAGTGAGCTTCATAGCAGATCGATCAAGTTTTATGTCCGTGTGATATTTTACTGCATTTTGCTATAAACATGAATGGAGCAGATGTCAGGAAATAGCTTTCGCAGAAGGGGAATAAATAAATCAATTTTGACGGTTCAAGTATGATAGCTTTAATAAAATGCACGGAGAACTCATATTATTTTGTAGAATATAAAATATTTCACTTTGTCTATGCTCCATGCATTTCATTTTTGAAAGAAGCGTTAGAGTTATGTTTAATAAATAAAAATAAAATACATTTATCAAATTCTAAGTGGGGTTATGTGGCTGTGTGCGCCATGTGTGCGCTAGGCGGTTCAGACGGCGAGTTCGATTTTGACAGAAGTCAAACTTGAAACAATTCCAAATTACAAATAGCACAAAAGTGATTCCTGTGGTGTTTTCTCCACTGAGAGAGGGGGGAGTCCACGTAAAGGCTCTCAACGGTACAGGCAGTTTCAAAATTATTGCAAAAAATTAAGGCTATATATAAATTTGATGTGCTGATTCTAATGCAAAATGATGAATTTTGGACAATGGGCATGGTTCTACAAGTGTACATTTTAGTGCCACTGGCCGACTCGATATTTATAAGAAAAAAAAAAATTATTTCTATTACGTCAGTGACGTCAATGGATAACTATATTTTTTATTAAAAATTCGTGTCGGTCAATGGCACTAAAAATGTACGCTTCAAAAACAATTTTGCCTATTATAAACAAGTTTATTACTAATGTTAAAATTTAATTGCAACAACTGACAGGACTGTCAATTACTAAAACAAAATTTTTCATAGCTATTGCTACTGCATTCAATTATCACAAAAATATTTGGAACGACTCGTCAATTTATGGAGCGGTAAAAATGCTAAATAATATGCGATTTCCAGAAAAAGTTATTAAGAAATATTGTTGCTCTCGACGAGCTATATTACTGGTTAAATTTAATGCACTTATTTCATTTACACTTACTTATTACATTTACATGTATATATATATATATATATATATATATATATATATATATATATATATATATATATATATGTATATATATATATATATATATATATATATATATATATATATATATATATATATATATATATATACTAATATTTAAACATTATAATTTATTTTTCTACTTCGGTGTTCTTATGAGTCTATGAAAGCACTGTTTATCACTGAAAACACGACATTTAGAAGATCTATAAACGTAGTTTTTGGCGCCTTTCGTATTCTAGAGGTGGTAGTCATGACAGATGAATTACATATTACTTCTATTTAATGTTTATCTTTTCTGCAGGTGATAGGACTAGAAAGAAGAGAAATTTATAGCTATAGCTGCGTTAGTTCAGAAAGAAGAATCTGTGAAGTTAAAATCTTTCAACTAAAAAATTATGAAACAAGAAACAATTCACTCAGATTTGCTTTGTCAAAACAATTTAAACAGTAAGTTTTATTTATTACAATTTAATTTTATGGTAATATTGCAATTTTCAACTGATTGTATTGTTATATCAGCCAGGTTTTGAAATGTATGTTGCGCGTTACTTGGAATGTTGACACTGTCAACTCAATTTGTGGCTACTTGCAAGTAAATATGAAAATTTTACGATCCATGATTTCCAGTTCCACGTCGAGGCAAACTGTCGAATATTAAATTTTTAAATATGATATATAGACATAAGTGCCATATACAAATACAACATATGTTTTGTATTGAAAAATGTAAGAACAGCTGATGCTGTTATGTCTGCAACTGAGCAGTCGATGTTGCCAAAATGGTGGAATGTAAAAGTGTTGATCAATAAATTGTTCATTAATGTATTTCATTATTTATAGAGTTTTATTTATGATAATAACTAACACGAACCAGTGATCCCGATTGTTATTTGATAAATTTACCTTTATTACAAGATATGTCAAATCAGGTGGTTCATTAATAAACCGGTGGAGTACATATTGTAAGTATTGATTTTCCTCTTCCATAATTATATAATGCTTGATACAATGTTTTAATGTAAACAATCAGTCAGAATCACACAATACACAAACTGTCAAAATGTGAAATTTCAAATGTAAGCGGGAGCGCTACCAACATAACTGACAAAAAAACACCAAGATATATTTTTGACAAATTCTTTTTAAAAAAATTTAAGTGTAAAATTAACTCAATAGAAAAAATAGTATCAAAAACATCATATCATAAGGCCTGTTAACGCACTCGTCCTTTGTAAAACTCGCCTAGCGGCTCGTTTACCAAACTTGAACTCGTACGTTAACAGACTGCCTTATGATACTTATGTTTTAATGTATTACCCTCAATTTTACTACTGTTACTGTATGAGTATATACGAATGGAAATGCGTTAAATGACACGTGGTCCGAACGGCCCTGGTTCGATTTCGACCGACGATCAATTTGAAAATTTTCAATTTTTAAACAGTATAAAAGTGACCCGTGTGATGCACTTTCCATAAGAAGTTTTAGTGCCCATGATGTATTACGTGATAATCACCGTCAACAATACAGTTATACTGACATTATAATTCGCACACCCATACATAGAGGATAAGCTGTGAGCTGTGATATATGTTACATCTACATCATTGGCCAATTAACATATGGCAATATTACTCGTTTTACCCATGCCATAACGATGCCATTTCTTGTTTCTCTGACTTCTCAAATTAAGATTTTTTACACCTTCAGTCAGATCTCAATAATATTTTGCATTGGTCTATAAACTCTAAACTTTCCTTTAAGTATAATAAATGCAAAATAAAATTATATAGTGATAAACTTTTCACATATTACTCGTATATGAGAACAATATAAAGTTACGAGTAACACAAAATTCAGATTTGGGGGTGGTTGTCGATAACTAATGTTTTTTCTAACTTATTAAAGCAGATTACAAACCCAACAATAATTAATAAGCCTTGATAATTTATTTATTTTTAAACTTAACATAGTGCTAATATTGCTGCATCTATGACATAATTAATTTCGGTAATTTAATTAAGTAAACAATAAAACTGTGATAAATAAAATAAATTATATACTACAGATATAATTATATAATCATGGTTTATGTTCCTAATTCATATTTAAGTTAAATTAAACTTTTGGCATTTGTTTACAATTTTAATCCTAAATTTTTGAAGATCTGATGTGTCTCTTAACCGTAATCTTTCATGATTGATGTAGGCGAGTAGACGCGCCAGACTGGGACAACAGAAGGGTATTCAAGCGGAAGACATCCGCGTAAACCACGATTAAGAAGAAAAATTTCACGTTACTGTCAATTATTGCAGCCGTGGGCCGGTTGGCCGTGCCATGGGTTTTTTAGCTGAGAACTTTCGCTGGTACTGATGGAAATCTAGAAGACCCGTCACTGCGGATTTTTCGTGTACATGAAGTACATATACATTGCTAACTGACTATACAAGTACTATGCAACATTATTTGTATTTACACTTTTGTTTTAAAATTAATAGGGCTGAAATTACAGCCATATGAAAATTTCACCATTGTATTTTCTGTAATTCATAAAAAAATAAACACCCGATATATGTTGCAATTATTTGCATATGAATATCTGCATCTTTTTTTCGTTTTATGTGTGTACGAGTATATGAAAAAATACTATATAAGGTATCTTTATTATTAAAAAATATATATGTGCCCACTAGACGCGTATACAAGGGGAGGGTAAACCATGTCTGACGAAACACTAATGGCAGGCTATACGCTAGGCTAGACAGTGTAGTGTCCGAGTTTGCCAGCATGTAGCCCAGCCATACTCCCCACCACTCAACCGAGGTCGAGAAATTCACATCCTCACGTAGGTATATTTTATTATTACATTATACTTATTCCGATGCTTTTATTTTGCGCTTGTAAGATTATATTTTTTATATTTATATAATTCAAAAGAACTAATATTGAAAATATCAATTGCAAAAGTAATTATTGTAATAACTTATTCATTTAACTTTTTTAAAAATATATCAGTTGAGTTAAATTATTGCCATTGTTGTAAATAGTTCATATTGTTGTAAAATTTGTCTCTTCCTGGTTATTGGTATTTACACAATTCTACAATAATAATCTTATTTAATAATAATCGTATTTACGTATTTTCAATTTGACGTACATTTAGGTACATGTAAAAGGCGTCAATAAAATAGGATATAAAAAAGATACAAAAAGTTTACAATGTATAATAACATTACAAAAATTCCTCAACTGTGTACAAGTTTTTATCAAGAAGAAATTGGTTTAGTTTCTTCTGAAACATTAGAATATTGTTATAGTTTTTCATATCATGTAGGATGTTATTATAAATATCCACACCCACGATATCTGGAGAATTTCTACTACAGTTTATCCTTACAAATGGTTTACATAATTTTTCTTTATTTCTTGTGTCTTCATTATGAATTTTTTTATGGGACACAAATTTACTTTTGTTTTTGTGAACATATTCACTGATCTCAAAGATACACAGACTTGCTATACTCATTATAATAAATTTGTGGATATAAGGTCTGCATGATTCAAAGTTGGATATTCCAGTAATAGTTCTTATGATTCTTTTTTGACTTTGGAAAACCATTTTCAAATTGGTAGATAAACCCCAGAATGCTACACAATATCTGAGTCTAGATTCTTCAACAGCATGGTAAAAAATCAAATCTTATCTGAAAGCAGATAGTAAACTAGTTTTGCAACCAACTCACACAATGGTGCTTTCCGTTTACACCATGTTTATTACCATTCCTAGAACTTACTGTTTTCTATTTCTTGAATTAGATTGTTATCTAAGTTTATACTAATATTTTGTTTATTTTTCGTACGAAAATGCATAAAATTAGAATTGGAAAGATTTAATATAAGCTGATTCTTTTCACACCAACCTTGATGCAATTCAATAAGTTTGTTAAAATATTATTATTTTTATCAGATATAAATAAAGATACATCATCGGCAAATATTATAGCTGTGCCTATATCTTTTAACGAGTCAAATAAGTCATATGCAAAAGAGAATAGGAGCAAGAATAGTGCCTTGTGGGGCACAATATATATATATATATATATATATATATATATATATATATATATATATATATATATATACATATATATATATATATATATATATATATATATATATATATATATATATATATATATATATATCTATATATATATATATATATATATATATATATATATACATATATATATATATATATATATATATATATATATATATATATATATATATATATCTCTATATATATATATATATATATATATATATATATATATATATAACGCGATCCTCCGCAATACAGCATGTTATGTACGATCCTATGCTTCAGGGGAGGATTAGCAAAATTTTGGAAAACGATGTAGAGGTACTTTCCCAAAATCCCACTAATTAATATATCTGGTTTTATTTATAATTTGTGAAAATTTGGTGTAATGTCATATTCATTGTTCTGTATTTCTTAAAATGAAGTGAAACTTTAAATTCCACACAAATATTTCGTGTGTTGGATTTCAAGTATTTTGTTACAACCCTTTCATGTTACCCATCAAGCCCATTTAAGTAGCCACCCGCTGCGTAAGACGAGGCATGTACTTTTGCAAATATCTTGAAACAAACTATACCTAAGCGTTAATGAATTAGGTAACTATGTATTTTATTAAACTGTTTATTATACATGCATACTTAGTAACATCTTCCAGATAGACAAAATATAACAAAATAAGAACTCCCGGCATAGGTACCTCGATATTTGAAATGGGAAAAAATTGAAAACATCAGGAAGGTAGCAATGTACAAGTGCGGTAATAAAGAGAAAGTCAACGATTACTGGAAACCCGACGAGGACAGAAGATACAGACTATATGGAGAGGGATGGGAAAAATATAACACCTTTTAGAAGAATACGGAGAACTAAAAGAAGAGAGAAGAAATGCTAGAAGATTCGGGGATGGATGAAAGCAATAGAAGAAAAAAAGAAAGAAAACACTAAAATAGTAATATGAAATGAAACCACATGTACATATATATTCTATATCTTAGGGATACAAAATGTATAGTATTAAACCGAGAGGCAAATAAAAATTATTTACTACTACCTACGTTATAGAATATTAAAAAAAATATATTCCGACTTAACGAATATCATTTAAACTTTTTAGAACTATATACAGTTTCCAATTTAAATGAAGTGTCATACAAAAAAAAATTAAAAATAGTGGAGGCGGGATTTCAAAATTCTTCATTTTTATATTGTCTTTTAATAAAAATCTACATAAATCTCGAAGGCAATAAATGCGCAACAAAGACACAAATCAAAATGTAACCTTGTTGTTATCACGTGGTACCCTAGTCTTAATTTATTATGAACGCACGTGAGCCTAGATTATAGGAAAGGGATGCGAAAAATTAAAGCGAGCAACAAGGACACTCGCACTCTGGCATCTTTTTGATGAATTGCAATGAAACCGACTATGGGGTCTCGTGGCTGCGAGCAAGAGTGTCTAGTCGCGAATCTGGAGAACCGGGTTCGATCCCGACCAACACCAAATAT